>JAJHJA010001227.1:0-106671 GCA_021202915.1 Heliconius himera
TTTTTAATTTTAGTTGTTTAAACAATAGATATAGAAAGTAAGAATAAAAATACAAATAAATTGAATGCATAAATTATAACAAGTTATTATTATTATAATTATTATTATTATTATTATATTGTTTTCGAAAATTCCAAATTAAATTATTATAATCGAGTGTGGAAGAATAAGATAGAAGTATGGAAAAAGTACTGAAGCAAAAAAAAATTCTAGCAAATTGTTCTATCTTTAAGTCACTTAAAAATCACGCAATTGTTTTTTACAAAGTAGATACCTATTTAATCAATATTATACAACATATTTAAAAAACAATAAGTTGAGGAAAGACCAAAATCTAAACAATGATAATTTTATGCAAATAAACTTGAATATAATATTCACAACTGCATTCAACTATTCCCTTTACGGAGCAGACTCCAGTCCCCGCAGGTGGCCGTCACAACATAGATGGCCCCTCAAGTACCCCACTGGCAGAGCAAGTGTATTGTAATACATTAAAAGAAATATAAGTTCGTGTAATGAAAAGTTTAATATCGGCCGCACGTGTCCGCTACGCTCGCGCCGCACTGCGCGTGGAGTGCGCACTGCGCGTACGCATCAAATTAGACGTTTGACATATTGAATATCGTCACAGATTAAGAACAGCTTTGTTATTTATAAATTTGCTGTATAACATAGCAGGATAGACAGAGGGAACTTAGTGTTTATACACTCCGGTCCCCACTTTCCGCAGTATTTTTGAGACATTGCGTATTGACTGGCGGAACTTAACGCTGCGCTTTGTATTTTTATACATCATACGATTGAGTCGCAGCTGGTTGTGCCAGTGTCTATGATTATACGAAATCAAGTGAATAAAAAAAAAATTGCTATTACATTATCTATATGTACCTGGTAAATAAAAAGACTATTGTATGGTGGCAAAAAATAAATAAATTAAAAAATCAGCTTCACGCTGTATCACGCATGCAGCAGGGTAAGCATAGGGAACCTAGTGTTAAGACACTCATTCCCCACTTTCCGCTGAGTTCTGGGGGTTTTGTATGTTGAGTGGCGGAACTTCACGCCGCGCTTAGCCTCGACACCAGAGCGACGAAATGAAAATATAAATGTAACTAAATATTTAATTTCCTCTAGTGGAGATCGAACCCACAACCAGTCGTGCTGCTTCTAACATGGAGTGTGTTGTGGCCGGCGTGACGGCGATCTTTGTATGCACAATTTATTGAGACCAATTTAACTTGTCATAAAGCGAATTAATATCATCTTTGAACGCGACCCTCCCTCGCCGGGCGACCAGCGACTAGCGCCCGGCGACAGTGCGACCATGACTGCGATGTTCTCTTTGGTGCCTTTTGAATTTTGCGCTATTACAATAAGATGAAACGGGAATATAGATACGTAGAATATATATATGTGTTAAATTTAAATAAATAAACGGGCAGGGCCTACTAACCTAACCCTAACCCTAGAAACTCCGTTTCCCCACTCTGCTGAATTTTGGAGGCATTGCGTGTTGAGTGAGGGAACTCAACGCCGCGCTTTGCCTCGACACCAGAGCAAACAAATGAAAATATAAATTTTAGATAAATATTAAATTGTTAAATATTTTAAAGATTTGGTCGGGTTTCCAGGAGACGCGGGTTCGAGTCCTGTCCTACGTTAAAATTTTTGTACGTTTTCTAAATAAGTATCTCTATGTCTTATTTATGGATTACATCTTTTCCTCCTCCGCATGATAACAGAGTAATTCTTGGCCGATAACCAAAAAGTTTTCTGTGCTTTTGTGGACTTGGCAAAGGCGCTTTGCAGAGTTGTAAGCGCGAATCAGCTAATAGCAGGATGTCACGGTGAAAATGAAGTAGAACGTGCTCTTCTGGTTTGAGTACGTCGAGCGAATGGGTGAAGAAAGAGTGGCAAGAAAGTTTTGTGATGGAAAACAGTAAGAGAGGTAAGGGGAAACCTCGGTTGGACCCTTCGAAAAACGGGTATCAAAGATATTGGGGGAAGGTCACGTAAAAAGCATGAGCGAAGCTGGAGGACATGTATGAAGAGGTTGATGGCAGTGGACGAGGTGGTGAAAGAAGTATGTAGAGACCTGTAACGTTTGGCGCTTCGTTCTTTCTGACTACCTCGCTAGGGATACAACGTGAAGCTAAATTAACTGAATATTATATAATATTACTTAGTATTAAATTTAAATAAAATTAAAATATTACAAAGAAATAAGTGGCCGTGCGTCGTTTCGGAGCGTATAACTGTAAAAAAAAACGTTTGTGAATTCGATTCCCATTCGGGGGAATAAATTACTTTCATTCTTTTCGCTGGTGACAAGGCAGAGCGTTGCGTTTCATCACTCAAAAACGCAATGTCTCCTAAACTGGGCGAAAAGTGAAGAACGGAGTATTTTAACACTAGAATTCTGCCCGCCGCGCTAGAGAATTTAAATAAAAGGAGGAAGGAAATATCCATGAATATTTAACTACTATTTTATCTTTTATATTCTCTCTCCTTTCAATAAAACGACAGTGCGGGTAATTTAACGGAAGGAGCGTTGAAAACTCTTAGAAACGATGAAGCACGGTAAATTGCACCGTGAAACTAAATCATTGAACCTGCTGTTACTCAGGGGTGGCTGGTTCGGACACGTGCTCGAGCGTCCCGAATTAATTACACCTTGCCCTTAGACCCTACGCTCTCCCTACGACTGACGATATGAAACCTTCTCAGATTTTGATTAAAAAAGTAAAATTAGTCAGTGTTTCAAATGCTATATTTTGTATATTTTTTTAGCTTCACGCATTATTTCACATATAGCAAGGTAAACAGAGGGAATCTAGTGTTAAGACATACCGTTTCCGTTTTTTTTTCAAATGTTGTGCACTATAAGTGGAGTGGTGGTTTTTAAAGCCGCATTTCATCTACTCAGGTCGAAGACATGAAAACTTTATAATTTATTCCCCCGAATTGGGATCAATATACCTATATTTTTCTCATAACATTTAATCACTTGTACTATGTCTTCATTTCAAAGGTAATAAATAAAGTAAACGTGGGGATGTATCTTCCAGCGCGTCACGGGGCGGGGGCGGGGGCGGGGCGCCAAATAGCGCAATTGCTCTAATGAAAAGCTTCCTAATATTCCGGCGCTTCAGAAGTCGCGATGCGATGCCTTCTTATATCTAATGACCCCACTCTGTCGCTGATGTTATACTTTTGTTTATATATCACGGGATAAATGTGTATGTCTGTCTATGGAGACACACAAGGTAATTATAATAAGTAGTTTACGTTGTTGGTACGTCTCGACTTAACTATTGATTTTATTTTTATTATTTTCAATATTTCTTACTTTTTTTGACCTGTGTACTTACATAAGTACATAGAACAAGATAAGAGATCTAGATTTAGATAAAATATGTTTTAGGTAGGTACTTGGTCTCATCAATAGGTGGTCCTAATCATATAATAATCATAGATATATGAATGCAAATTTTTATTTTACCATTTTTTTCCTACAGTTACCATACTATAGCAGAATAGAAAGCACATGAAAGTACTAATATGGCTTAACAATTAGGTACCTACCTACTTACGGTAAACCTTGTACATTTAGGTATCCGTTTTACAATTAATATATGTATCTACATGTTGAAGAAGGCTCCCACAGTTGTTTTTAAAAAGCATGATGAATATCCTGAACTTGAATACCGTCAGTCTTTAGGGGTTGAATATGGCTACGTAGATGTGTTTTGCAAAGACTTTGTCTTGAGGCGGTCTTCGCCGCTTCGACGGCTCGGGCGAGAATGACACGAATCACCGCAACCACCAGCAACACCGGGTGGGTAGGTAAGAGGGTACTCTGTCCTTGATAAATTTTCAAGCACCATGTGGCTGCTTAACCATCTCAAGGCACTAAAACGCCTACCGCGGTAAGGGCGTCCCCTACGGGACTCGAATCTTGGCATGCGGCCGTCGACCGGTCGGCCAGACTAAACGATGCTGAGCGCTTGGACTTTTATACAAAAATTAGGTATGAGATTACGTTCCGACATACACTTACGAGTATATATACCTAAGTATCTTTTTTTTGCTTCATGCTGTACACCGCACTTGGAAGGGTAGGCAGAGGGAACTTGGGAACCTGGTGTTAAGGCACTGTGTTCCCATTAAATCACTTTCTTTTTGTGTGCGTGCGTGTTGAGTCGCTGCACATCAGAGCGAAGTGAGGAACGGAGTGTTTTAACACTTAGATTTCAGCCCGCCTCGCTAGAAATAAATAAAAGAAAAAAGAGCAAGCGAAATATATAATATTTCATTTCCTCGAGTGGAAATCAAACCCACTGTCTGTTGCACTGCCAGTCACACGCTTGTGACACGACTGGCCTTAGTATAATAAGAACTTATATCATGTTGTAATACGTGTTTGTGGAACAGTAACGTTAAACATAAACTCGCTAAAATAAAAACACGTTAAAAAGGCATCTTTAAAGCCTCGTCTCGACCTCCACAATGTACGCCACCCACCGGTACAGTGAATACTCATCATATTTACTCCCCTCCTATAATTCGTCGGATCATAACGCAGCGAGCGTTATTCGACAATTTGCCACTCAAAAGACTTTGGGGTGAATTCTTCAAATATTTTCATTATCAATTTCACCCTTACAATTTGATTACGCGTAATGGAGGATGTAGGGAAGATGCGATAGGGTACCCTTATATCCTTGTACAAGGGTCCCCCTGTCGAGTGAATGTGCCTAACCTCTGGTAATAGACGAGCAAATATTGCCGGAGACTGGCGGAAATAACAAACAGCCCTAATTGTTAACTGAGAACGATTAAGTCCTTAATGCTAAATCTAACTGTGGAACTTATTGTTTATTAATACAAATAGCGGCTCTGTTGTACAGATCTAGGTATAGTTTAAGCGGAAAATTGCGAAAAAATTGTGTGATTAGTACTTAAGTATGGTTTGTATACTGTTTGTTATTGTATTCATTCAATAACTCGTATTTTTTTGGGATTTTATATGATTTTGCTAAATGCCATATTATCGCATATATGTCGCTATTTGTAGCTCCGTCCTCCGGTATGAGAGGGAGGTGAGCGTGTACGACAACCGACAACCGGCTGGATGAATGGAGAGTACCATATAGAGTAACATATACGTTACTGTTTAGCCTGTATGTTACTATTCTCCCTCTTTCAGTAAATGTTCCATAAAAATCGGTTAAGCTGTTCCGGATATTAGATTGGACAGACAGAAAAACAAAAAAAAATTGTTAGTACTTTAGTATCGTGTAAATAACTATATGCATTTGAACAAATATAATTATTTTGAACGCAGACATTTTAGTTTTATTTATTTGTAAGTTTAGAAAAAGTAGAGTAGGTACTCATGAAACATTTGTTATAACTGTAATAAGAAGAGTACCTATTGTCCAAATCTTACATACTTACGTTGTTTTCCTATTATTACAATTCATATTTTACATATTATTTATTAGCTTACTAAAAACTTACTTCCTTTAGTATTTTTATTAAAACAGACAAATTTCGTATTAAATTGTAGCTTTACGAATAGCCCGTTACCGAATGAACTCTATCAAATATGACCGTGAAAATCAAATACTTGAGGCCATTATGGGTTCCTCCTCTGGTAGATAAAATGTCCCGAAAAATATCCGAAAGCTGTTTTTTTATATCGTATACTTTATATCATTTGTATCCTTTATGGCACAGTGGGACAGTTTCTGGCTGTACAGGTGACGGTTGTAGGTTCGGTCCAATGAGAGTCGTCTTCAATAGATTTGTCTGTCCTTGTGTACTTATAACAAACATCAAACGTGACTACACATATTATACAACCCTATAGGCTGATCCGTATATTAATTTTATGGACAATTTATTATAATCTCGACAACGGGACGCCGACCGGGGACAGAGGGAGCCACGTGTCAACTTCAAATTATTTATAACATTGGATATTGGTGTGTTACAGGCAATTACTGTGACGCGTGAGCTTTATTAATTTTATTAAAGGAGCTCGAACATCTCCTTTTAGATTTATTATTTGACCGCGGAACAAAGTAAACATTCCATGTTATCAATATTGTTTATAATGATTTCGTCTTCCGACATAAATCAAAGTTACTCTAAATTAAATTAGAGACAGTAACAGCACAATGTAAACCTATATTTTGTGCAAGTAAAATATTTAAGAAATAATTAACATTACAATATGCTCTCTTAAATTCACATTTCAATTCCCTGTGTGAGAATCGGACCCACAACCGTCACGTTCACAGTCGGTTGTTGAGAGTTTCATGGTATTGATATTATTAATTTCAACTCAATATAATGGCATTTATTGGCGAGCGTGTCGTGTCGGTGCACGTCGTCGTATTGAGGCCATTGTGGTGCAAAGGCACAAGAATGTGACTGTATTGCCACTGTAGTGGCTTCGATCCCCACTCTAGGAAATTAATCATTATTTCTTAATATTATCATTTCTTCGCTCTCGCACCGTGGCAAAAGCCCGGCGTTGAGTTCCGCCACTCAACGTGAAGTCGATTTTAATTAGGGCATTAGCATAATACAAAAAATATCTACTATGTGCTTTTAAAAAAAGAATTCTTGTTCTTATATTAATTCAATGTCGCTTAATCTATTACAAATAATTTACTTACCTGTCACAATTACATAATATTTTTTTAATATGTTTTGTAAATTTTACAAAAGCTAACTTAATACTAACATGATACTAACTTATCTCGAAGACACTATCGAATAACTAATCTATAAAGATCATTTCAATAAATTAAAATCGGTATCGGTACACTAGAACAGCAGGAAAGCAAACATAATACACAAATATAACAGTATAATATAGTATAGGCAGTGAAATATTTTAGTGATTTCGTTGGACGTGGTGACAGTGCACTGTGCAAGACGGATGTCGCATTCGGGCGCCCCGCTGCGTCGACTGGGAACCGAACCTGTACCGGCTAGATGCGTATCTCTGCCCACGACATCAATCTTCATGTCGATTTGACCTCCCTCCCCTCCCGCGGAGCCACGCCGCGCCCGAGACGCCTCATCATTTGTCAATCTCGGCATAAAAAATGATCCACTCAGTAAGTCAACGGAGACTCGCTAATCTACGACGTACGTACGACGAGACGTGACCTCGCGCAGAGTTCACCTGAACTACGCTGCGAGATACCTATCCGTATTGAACAAAAACGTGTTTGATATCATAATGTAGTACCAAAGTATCAACGATACCAACAAGAGCGATAGTTGGTTTCTGAGTTTTGATATTACAATTTTTATGTTTCTATTACCAAACGATTTGATTGACTTAAAGCTTTTAAGATGTTTATGATTGGCGCGTCTGTAACAGGTGTCTTTTGAAGGACACGGCGGCGTGCGGATTATTTGAGTGCCGCCCCTCACACCTTCCGCCGCTCGCAGATCGAAGGTCGCGACAGTTCTCACGCAATTCCAGAATGCCAAAAATGTGAAGTGAACTCGCATTCAGTTCCCAGCGGAGAGCGATGCGCAGAGATAAGGTCGATAAATTTAATTAAAAGTAGTGTCGCGGAGTGCGGAGTGCAGAGTGAGGAGTGCGGAGTGCGGAGTGAGGGCTCCGGGCGCGGGAAAATTTGTTTGCTCCTGACTGAACTTGTATTAATTAAGTGGCGGTGTCGGCCGCGGCGGCGCACAAAGACGGCCACGTCCGCTCCGACGATGCTCGGCAAAAAATTTAGCGAATACTTTGTCGGTCTCCTCTGGCCCGCGCCCTCCCTCCACCGCCCTCCTCCGCCCTCCACCGCCCTCGATCGGCCTCGTCAAATTCCATCTTTGTAAGTACTATTGCCTAATCGCGCTTTTTACCACGCTGCATAACGAACTCGGAGAAACTGGGGCCTCATATACGGTTACTTTATGTGCTATTTAGAAATATTTATATGCGACGAGTGGCGCGCTCAAACATGAAACTATTTAAAAATTATTTAAAATTTTGTTAAAATGTATTAATTATATAATAAAAAGATAAGTGAAGTGACGAAATCTAAAACAATAGAGGTTGGTAAAGATAACTTAGTGGTAGTCCGCGCGGGCGCAGGCAGATACTGCGATAGATCACTGCGCGACACCGCCCGCTGCGCACTGCGCCGCCGTAGATGTTCATTAGGATAAGTTTTTGTTCCTCTGTCTATTTTAATACCACATTAAAACGACAAAAACCTCGCTGTGCAACTAGTGAGCTAATAGGCCGGGTTTCAAGGAGGGATTCCACTTCAAGCATGCTCCAACATGTATAACATTTGCTTTGTGACAAACAGATTTTGAATCGATTTCAGTTTACCTATAAGCAATATGATTTCATAACAGAGCCCCGCCGCCACACCTCTTAGTGTAGGTCTGCGGACTGCGGACTGCAGTGGGCAACGCGCCGGTCTTAATAAGGCATGATTTATAGCACGAGCCGCGTGCTTGCATACGGGGCACATTGTAGTGTCCGCGCCCGACACCGCCGACACCGCCGACAGCGCGGGCCGCTGGGGGCAGGTGTCGCCAGCTGATACACTTCCCCATATCTGGAATATCTGAATAGATAGCTCTCTAATTGTATCGAGCTAACCCCTGCGCGTTTTTTGCAGTTCCAGGAACGTCCGCGCCGCAGAGGCCGGCGGCGGCGGGCGGCTGTGTCACCCATTATAAATTCCATTCCGATTCCGATACAAATATATGAGTGTCGTGACCGAGGACGGCCCGAATACCTAATGTTCGGCTTTAGATATTACCTAAATACTTGGATCTAATACGGCCGTTAATCTCGATCGGGCAACATTTGGTAGTGCATGCCTCCGACTAATTAATATACGTGTGGGAAACGCGGCGACCCCGGCCCGCGGCCCCCGGCCCCCGGCCCCCGGCCCCCGGCCCCCGGGACACGGGACACGGGACGGGACAATCAATGTGTATTTAAAATATTTCAATGTAACTACGGTATCTTAAAAATTAGCCGCTATGCATCTATATTTTTTTATACTTCAACTATAGTTATATCTATCTGTACCTACATGAAAGACATAAAAAAAATACCGACGAAATTTTTATTTTTTTATATTTTTTATCGATTGTAAAAGCTAAAAACTATTCAGCAAAATTCTTGTCTGTCTGTCTGTTTGTTCGTTTGTTCGCCGATCACGCAAAAACTACCCGAACAGAAATGGACGCATTTTTGTATGGTGATAGCCAAATTACTGATACCGATAACTGACTATAGGATGGAACTTAATGAGTTTTGGCATGGTAATAGCTCAAAGCTTAAAGCAACTTATAGGGTAGTTTTCTTATGGAGTATAAAGCAATTTTAGTATGACTAATAAACTCTGACATAATCAAATTACGTCGATTACTCGCCAGTAAAGCTAAATTATATCATTTTAATTAAAATTGTCAATGATAAGTGAAATAAATCACATATCTTACTATTCTATTTAACTACTAGCGACCTGCCGGCGGCTTCGACATGATGATGGTTATTTATTGTTTTGAATTGAAAAATAATACCAATGTTGATACTTATACTACGTATCGACATTGGTCATATTTTATTATAGCTAATTATACATTGGTATATATTTTGGTAACGTTATCATCATTTTAAAACTCTATTAGGTAAATGTGCTGATGTCTGTGAATAATTTAATGTACTCCTTCAAAACCAGCCTTACCTAACTATTAAATAATTGATTTGGATAAAGATTCATTATATTTCTTCTATAATAATTGTAATGATTGCATATTAAATCCTGTGTAATTGAATATCGTTAAGGGAACTAGGAAATTGCAACCTAAGGCTTTAATAATTTTCACATTAAAAATATTAAGTGTGTTGCAAACATACTCGTACGTTATATTATATCCATAACACAGAAACTCAGTTCAGTGTATTAAGTAGGTAAATGATCCAGTAGATAAAGCGGGCGAAGCCGTGAGGGAGTCACTAGTATATAATATGATATGATATAATAAGTTCTTTGATTTTCACTATTATTACACATTTTAAATTAAAATATTTTAACCGGATTAATCGCGTATATTTTGTATTTTTATACATTTTTGGAAACCCGACGTTTCTAATACTTTGCAGTAGTCCGTGGTCACGACGAGTCTACCCGTGACCGTGGTCACGAGATTAATCCGGTTAAAATAGTTTCATTTAAAATGATGTGATATGATATACTTCATCATACGTACGTAGTTTCAGCCTGAACAACTCACTCATTCAGGTCTAAGCTACCAAGCAGGTTGCTAGATTACCTACTGTCAAATGCTTCCTGTTGATTTGACAATACATTTTAAGTCGCAACGACGCTTCCTTTCCTTGCGTGCCAGCGCGACTCGAGGACGGTTGGAGGGTTCTGGAAGAGGTGCAGGGAGAGGTGGAGGTGTGCAGGCCTCAGGGATGCAGGTGGCGCGCGCCGGGAGACGGAAGTGAGTTACGTCTCTATCGGACGACATCGGACGTTTTTGTATTATTTATGGTGGCACACCCATAGCAAGACACAGGTCGCACGAGAGGGAGGCGAGGGGGGGACATGAGGGGGGGGGGGGGGGGAAGGTGGCGCCGCAAGTAAATAATGACGTTTAATAATTGATTAATCGACGAGGCCAGGAGCTGTCCTGCGGTTGTCGATGCTATCACACATTCCTGCCCCGACCCGCGGACGCGCCCGCTCCCGCCCCCGCGCCCGCCCCCGCGCCTGCGCCCTCCCGAGCGGGAAGATGACTCGCTAATTAATTTAAATGAGTGTCCTCCGCCGCGGGTCGCGTCCGAGCTGGAACACTTGATTTACGTGATATTGATCGATCTTATTGATTTCTACGACTCCGGTACCGGTGCGGTGCGGTGCAGTGCTCAGACCGCGCTGGTTCTAGAGGTGGATTTTGATACTTTACAAATTAACCATAAACTTTTAAATATTATTTACATATATAAGTATAACTAGAAGAATTTAATTTATCATAAAAAAAGTGAATTCTACATTTATAGAATACGTTACTATATTATTTATAGAATAATTCGTTAAAATACTTCGAGAATTAAAGTTTTGTTATTATTGTTAATAAATAATAAAAATAAGCGAATTATAATACTAATAATTCAATATAAATAAATAGCTGTAATTTATATCTCATTATCTTCTAAGTAACCAAAATAAGAATAGCATCAAAAAGCGTCATTTGCTGTATAACTAGAGTACAGCCTATGATCCGTGGTGAAGACAAAGAAAGAAACCCTTTTATTGATTTACAGTCAGGATCGATCGTGATAGCATCGGCGGCACTGACTCTGCCGCATCTTACTTTATTTGTTTTTATGAAAGCACTAGCTTTTATCTGCGGCTTCGCCCGCGAGGTCAAACAGAAACAAGTAAAAATTGTATTTAATATTATTCCATTAAATAGGCAAACACCTGAACGACTGGCTTCATTGTAATAAGCAATAAAATTATAACGTCAATATTGAATAGAGCAACTAACCGACTTCTGAAGGAAACGAAGTTATCAATTCGACTGTTTTTTTATGTTACCTCGGAACTCTTAACTACGTAAACCGAACCGAAACCGATTGATGATTTCTTTTAATTTGAAAGCTAATTATTCTCGTGTGGTCCAATTTTTTTTGGTCCATTTCTGGCAATGGTCTATGAGAAAATCACATAATTCTAAATTTACATTAGATATGTGGGCGACAAATGGACGAAGCAATATAAATTGTTTTTTTTATTTTACACAAATTTTACTTATTTAGAAAATATTACAACTCTATGTGAAATTATTTTATTATATGATAAAAAATATGAATATTATACCTATTTCCATTCCATCACTTTGGCAACAATTAACAAGACAAAGTGTGTGAGTGTGAGTCACGGAGGGCACGGAGTGTCCTTAATACTTTGCCTACCTGGCCTACATACGAGTATATCAGGATAGACAGTAAAGCTAAATATGACCTATGTGCCTATATCTACAGCAGTAAAACTCCTCATGGACAGACTGGTGATGGGATTCGAATTATCCATTCCTCAATTTCGTTTACGTGATTTTATGTAAATTATAAGAAATCGATTTCTGTTGTAACTTTCAAAAATCTTCTCTTAGTAGTTCTTTGCCGCGATGTCTGTGATATTCTCTGACTGTAAAGCAGTGCCCACTGCACATTCATATACAACAACAATGGCAGCTAAACTAAATAATAAAGAGTGTCTCCTACTTATGTCAACAGTAAGTCAAAGTATTCCTTCATAATAAAGCTCGATAGCGGTTGATACTCGAGAGTCGCGTCGCCGCGCCCGGGGCCGCCCGGGGCCACTCGCATTACCGGTAGCTAGTAATGTATTCACAACCAGATCGATTACGTTAGATTGTAGTTGTTGTAGTATAACCGGCCCGTTTACCCGGTACGAGTACAGCGTGACGCTTACTAAGTAATCTGGCCGTTATCTCTTGTATTGTCATAATTAATGCATTTTTTATAAAATGACATTACATTATACTAGAGGGTCATAGTAGAGTTAAAGGTGAGTTGATGTAAACCACAGGATTAGCGAGTAAAAGTTTATTAAGTTAAACAAATAAATATTATATATTAAGTTAGTTACAAAGTTAAGTTTAAGTTGGACGCCAAATGCGTATTTTAATTGTATAAATAATTATTTATTACTTAAATATATTTCGTTCTTATGCGTCACAAATAAGGTTGCGTTGCCAGCTATATGATCTGTACGTAAACCGTGCAAAGGGTGACTACTAGAGGGGTAGTATCACCAACAGGGTGTCCTGGCAGGCGCGGGCGACGGTGCGTGCTTCATACTCATTTTTCAGTGGCGGTAGTAATTAATTAGTCTAATTTATGAAAGAGAGACGACAACGAGCGTCGCGCGTCTTGCCTCTAATTAGCACCGACGGCCGTCACGCCGCCGCCCAAACAACGCGCCGTGCTAGTGTACTAACGTATTAGCGTATCTAGTGATATTTTCTGGGACGGGGGGGACTGGACTTCAGCCTGGAACAGATATATTCGTGTAAATGTACTTTTATATTTTTTTCGGACAAATTTTGTTGTAAGTAAAGTTTCTGGGGTGAACATCAGACTATTACGGAGTAGGCACACCCGGCTCCCTCCCCCTCCCCCCTTCCTACGTCATGGCGCAGCAAATGTTAGTGCTCTACAAAAATTCCACTCCCTTATCTTGCGTTTATCTCCCGAATTTGTATCCGACACGTAATCGAACTCCGTCCCTCCCGCGCGCCACCACCACTGTCCGCGCTACTTGTGACGCTCGACGGCAACAGGTCCCGAACAGTTTAAGACCATTATATCTTATCAGCGACATGACGCGCCTCGAGCGCCGCCCGCACCGCCGCACCGCGCCCACGATACGCACCTTGTTGCGCAGATATAGAGCGCACGTTGCGAGCCTGGAGCTGTGAGCCGCTCTCCTCCTGATCGCCAGCACTTGTTTGTAATTAACAACGGACAGGTGCCGTCGACTGACTGCTACCGAACATTAATCGGTTTCTAGAACTCATCAAGCTCTACCTGCTCGAGCTCGCCGGATCAAACGTTTTTTCCTTATAGTTTCCCGTAGTTAGAGATAATAAAGCAAAGCATATAACAATTTATATTTATAGGTCGATACCTATTAGCACGTTTTACAGTAGGCACATACCTAAGTATCCAGATTTTTGTTGTTATTTTCTTTCCTTTTTGACGCTTAAATATAATATGATAATTTATATTGTAACTATTTTTTTTACCACGAATCATATCATGCCTGCATTATAATTTACATAAGTATTTTATAAAACTTATTGACGACAATCAGTATGTGTATCAGTATGTAATAACAATACTATTGGATCGTTCGATCTATTATTTATTCAGTAACTTAGAGAGTCTCATCAAGTAGATACTGTAGAGCTCCATCGACAGCCGGGAGCCGCCGCGCGCTCGAATGCCCGGCGCGTCTCCGCCACTGTTTATATTAATTGCTGATAATTGTCCGCAGCGCTCGTAACTCTCCCGCAAGATGGCTGCGGCGGATGCCGTAATTGCCTTCGCGGAACCTCTCGCCCTCCCGCTCGCCCTCCCGCTCGCCGCTAACGACAGATTGAATCGCCCGCAAAAACACACGCAATTAGACCACCCCGTCCTCCCGCCCTCTGCGCCCTCGCGCCCTCCACGCCACGCCCCCGCTGCCTAGCGCGGGCTTCGCGGTACACGACAGGGTATCCATTACATATGAGGACGAGGAATTTTCCTTCGTTACCGTAACAAGTTGATGATCGCTGGTCTCTAAGTCTCTTGCGGCGTGCTTCACTATTTGTATCGACGCTTGTTTGTCCGTCTTGGCTCAGTAGAACGACATCTGACTGTAAACCGACGGTTGTGGGATTGTTTTTGAATGTTTATTTTTTTATTTCCCCTCCTCTGGTAGACTATACGAGCTTCGCTTTGTCTCGAAAAGTGGAGAACAGAGTGTTTCAACACAAAGTTCCCTTTAGCTAATTGCGATGTTTGCTACGCGGGAAGCTCTCACTGTGTGTACGTCACCTCTTACAATTGCTTAAATTATATTCATTTTCACCTTCTAGTGATGCGATACACAGGTCAATAGCGTATTATAATTATAATAGTGAATATTCAGCGGATAATAGGGAACGAAGTGTCTTAACACTAGGTTCCCTCTGCCTACTCTGCTGTGTGTGCGGGATACAACGGAATATTATATCAAAAACCCCCACATTTGTCAAATATAATCCAATCTTATATATTTTCTTATATTTAGACAGTAAAAATGATGTAAAATAGAAATCTTCAATAATGAAAAACGTCGAGACGTTATTATCAAATTGATGCAATTGTTATGTTTACGCTTAAAGTATCGAAATATTCTATACCTACTTATTTCATAAAGTTAAAGAGTTTGTCAGTTTGAACGCGCTAATCTCATAAACAACTGATTGAAATTGAAAAAAATCTTTACATGTTAGATAGTTTATTTATTAAGAAAGGCATATATCACATCACGTTAACCATTTCAATGTGGATTACATTAAAATGGTCGGTACTGTAACTGTCAGAGCTATTTTGCGCACTTAGAATGTTTCATGTGAGTTCGAGCACACGGGCGAAGCCGCTGGTGAGAGCTGGTGTCTTATATTTTATTAACATAGAACATTTTAATAGTATCTTCTCGTAAAAGAAAATTTTCTAAGCGCATACAAATAGACAAATTATGTTAGTGCGATCGTTGTCAGTGGGAATGCTTGAATGACATTAATTATTATTTATCAACAGGTATTGGTTGTAATGTGCTTAACTATCGATAATCGGATCTATATACTACACAGGTACAGGTTTTGTGCCGTGTGATCCCGGCCTAGAATAGGATCATCCTGGTACTGGTGGTGTCGTAAGAGGCGACTAAAGTACGTGTGGTAGAGTCACGTCGCCAGCAGTGGCAACACGCATGGGCAGACTCGAGCGGATCATTACCACCCCCGGCGTATAAAACCGGCGTGAAGTAGTGGCTTTATACCACTGCGTTTCGCATCAGGTAATGCCGGGCTCCGGCGCCCAACCCACCTTACAGGCCGGCAACGCACCTGTAGCTCCTCTGGTGTTGCACGGGGTCGTGGGCGGCGGTGATCACTTACCATCAGGTGACCCGCATGCTCGTTTGCCGTGTCTTTTCCATAAAAAAAAAGGTAGGTCCTATGTACATGAGGGCAGTCGTGGCGCAGGGCCACAAGCGTGCGACACGTTCTTGGTTCGATTACGACTAGAGCTAATGGAAGATTATTATTCATATGTCCATTTCTTGGTCCTGGTAACAAGGCAGTGCGACGTTGAGTTCTGCCACTTAACACGCAATGCCTCATAATGAATTAGGTGTAAAGTGGGGAATGGAAGTGTCTTAATGATAACGTAGTGTCATAATTTCATAGGTCCCCGGGTTCCCTCTCACTATTCTGCTATTTATAGGACATAGCGGAAGCTAAAAAAATATGTACATATTTGGAACATTTTATAAAAACAATAACCCATGCTTCTACGTGATGAAGAACTAAAGCACATTTGCGTGTATTTAGTGTTCCACATTACTCTACACTTATTACTAAAAGTAATTACAGTTGGAACAGGTCGATACATACATGTGACAAACACACTAATATCTACATATAGCCACATAGTAAATATGCCCCAATGAGTGACCCTCTTGTTACTTTCACCCCAATATCTTTAGATAACAAAACTTGAAGAATTCAGTCACTTGGCACTACATTATTTTTGTCTAAATGTTAAAACCAGGTCAATGTATAAAAATTAAATCAATATTTATTCTAGTCTATATTAGTAAACATAACGTCTATAAGTAATGTTACATTTTATATGTTTCCAAAACAGCTCTTCGGATGACCATATCCAAATGAAAAATAATATAAGTAGGTACCTACCTATGTATGAGCCAAACTATTATATATGTAGAAAATTAGTAAGTCCATCTCTATTTATCTACGCTTTTATTCACGACAGGAGCGACCCTCATACGATACGACTATATGCATCAACAGAGCCAACACTCCAGCACTCTCTGAACTAATGTTCGCCAACGCTCTACCGCTGATAAGTAATCATGCCTACGTGTTGTATACGTACATGACGTCCTCCTTCGTAATTAGATATATGTGCAGATATGACCCATCTCGTGTCGTACCGTAAGTACCAATCTATAGAATTACTCTAGTGTATGATGCCCAATGATCATCGATTTTCGATGAACATCGATGTTAACATATATAATATCGATATTTTAGCTTCGATGTTTCATTAAATAAAACATTGTTGACACTATCGATGTCAGCAGAAACACATAATCGAAATTAAGTCGCGTACGCGTGCTTTCAAAATTATTATTCTTAAAGTCGATTGACAAAAAATGTTCGGACATATGTGTTTTTACGCCTTAACGTTTTAAATTTTTAATAACTTTTTGATTTTTGTTTTCATTAAAATGTCGTCTGATATTGGAGTTGTTTTATTTGATGACGATATGAGAATAAAAATATCGATGTTGGCTGACATCGATATTTTTCTAACATAGGGCATCGCTACTCTAGTGCTACGCGAAACCCATTGCTATTCATGTTTAAGATGCCTTATTAAGTATCCTCCTCTGGTTGCTAATGGCTATCAAGAAAAGTAAATGTAATACTTAACAAATGTTGTTAAGGATATAAATATGATAAAGAAATTAAGAGTTAAGCTAATTATGACATTACATAAACACAAAGTATAAAATCTATACCTAAATACTTTCTGGGAGTCCCTTAATGAATGCAAAATCCTAAAACATCGCGCGTTGGCCATATAGGTCCACCTATATGGCCAAAAAATAAAAATCTACTCCTACAATTAACTGCATATATATGTATTGGTACAGTATACTATAAGAAAATAATTCCAAATAACCAAATAGAAATTTAAAAAACCCGGTTAATGCGAGTAGGACTCGCCTAACGAGGCTTCCGCATCTATTTCAGCGTGGTAGGTCAAGGTTGAAAGCTAATTTTTTTCGGTGCTTCATTTCATATATATTAATATTTGACATTAATTTTAGTTTGATAAGATAAAGGTTCTTGACAGAGGGAGAGACGGACAACAAAGTGATCCTATAAAGGTTGCCATTTCTAATTTTTGAGGTAAGCAAAACACGAAAATTATTTATTCTTAGCTTTATTACATTTATTCTATAGCTGTTTTACACAAAAAAACAAAGGAGTGGAATAAAATGCGTCATTTAAATAAAAAAATTAAATCAGCTTCACGCTGTATCCCGCACACAGCAGGGTAGGCAGAGGGAACCTAGTGTTAAGACACTCCGTTCCCCACTTTCTGCCGAATTCTGGAGGCATTGCGTGTTGAGTGGCAGAACTCAACGCCGCGCTTAACTTCGATACCAGAGCGAAGAAATGGAAATATAAATTTAAGTAAATATTTCATCTCCTCGAGTTGGAATCGAACCCACAACCAGTCGGTTTTACAGTCACACCTCGTGCCGCTGCGCCACGAATGGCCTTAGACCCATAAAATCCATACTTAAAGAAATTAATCAAGATACCCAGTTTAGACGTGAGATATTTTTTTTTAATTCACAATACTTATTTAGAAAACGTATAAAAATTTGAATGTAGCGGGACCCGCGCCTGCTGGGAACCGACCAGACGCTGTGACCACTAAGCCATACGTTCGAACATATAGCTTAGTGGTCAGAGCGACCAGGACGGGTTCGAATCCCGCTATGTTCAAATTTTTATACGTTTTCTAAATAAGTATTTTTCGTTCTTAAGGAGGCGCGGGTTCGAGTCCCGCTACGTTAAAATTTTTATAAGTTTTCTAAATAAGTTATTTTTCTTTCCTAAGAGTGATAATAACCCTTTAAAAATGTAAAAAAACATTTCACAATGTTTACCCATACCTGTATTTCGTGTGACGCAGTTACGCATAGATACCAATAACGTAACACACACTGCTACAAAAATACTACTAAATTAATCAGCTTTGAACTTTGCCGCCAATACCCATGATTCGATTTCGGAATGACGCGTATGCGGCGGGTTCGGTTTGATAGGCTTATACACGCGTGCGTCGGTCTTGACAAATGGCGTTTTATTTTACAATGATAATTTTATTATTTATTTTGTTTGAAGAAATCACTCTTTAATTCTTAGGAAAATAAATATATATTGTATTAGGCTTTTATAGAGTAGTTGAAGCTCTTACAATGTAGTCGTGGACAACAACATTCGAATTTCTTCAGGCCCGCCGCCATGAAGACTCAAAGGACACTGCTAGTCCTGTGTGTGTCCTTTTCCGTACAAAAATTGGTGGTCTTGAGCTTTTTCTGAAATTTAAACTTAGATTAGCCAGAGCTCTTTCATCTGATACCTCACACACACATACCTCACATATACTTAATTACTAAATATGAACTAGTGGCTTAATTACTAAATTTTGCCCATATTAAGGCTATTATTTTTTAGAATTTAACCACAAATTAATAGTTTTCAGTTTTCATTTTTTCCTGGACTATACTAGCTACCAAATTTCATAATTCTAGATAAACTGGAAGTAACCTATTGATTTTGATTCCATTTATAGTGTTAAAATACGCTTTTTTTGCGATATAAACACCATACTAGTCTAAATCGTTAGAAGTAAATGTAGAAATACTATTTTTTTCGATATTAATGGGACCGTAAATCTGAGTAAATGGCTTGAATTTCAACGCTATATCTTCAAGCGTTCCTAAGCAAAAGGCTCTTGCTGTCTGTACAGACATACAGATACGCGTACGGATGGACGAACGAACGAACGAAGCAATCTTATAAGAGTTCCTTTCGTTAATAGATATAAAACTCTGATAAAGAAAATCTTTATTTGTTATTTTACTTATTATTTATTTATTTTGAACTTATCTTTATCTGTTTCGTAAAGCCGCTTCTTACAAAAAGTAAAATTAAATTTAAAAGTAGCAACAGACGCTTTTAAAGATACGATGCATCTAGCTACGTGAACAGGATAATGCTGAAGAAAAAAATCATAAAAATTCATCAAATGGGGAACGGAGTGTCTTAACACTAGGTTCCCTCTGCCTACCCTGCTGTGTGCGGGATATAGCGTGAAGCTAATTTAATTTTAATTTTTTTAAAAAAATTCATAGCTTATTTGTCGAGGCTCAAGAGCTAGGTGAAAAACGATGTACAGTTATTATTAAGCCACGTACAGCACCTCGGCAGGCTCTCCACGATAACTATTAAGGAAATGCCAAGGAACATTTCCAAAGGATAGTTTATATTCTAGTGATAGATAGCATAATGACTGACTGCAGTACAGACTTTCAGCGGATACAATTACGGAACAGACATTTTTATAAAATAAAATAAATAAAAATCTTTTATTTCCAAGCGACACAGGCTCATAGTTGGTTAGTACAATGAATTACTTAAGAACTATGTTAGTAACATAAAATACAAACAAGGATAACATACAATAAAATACAATAAAATAAAATAAAATAATATAAAATACAATACAAAAATATTATTCAAAGAAAAATTAATTACAAATCCAAATATAAATATAAATAAATAAATAAGTAAAATAAATAAAGAGATAGCTACCACAGAGAGATTGACCCGGCTACATTTTGCACATGCAACCTGATAAACCTCCCCATGGTCGGCCCATCCAATCTATCTGCGAATACTTTCAGGATGCTGTTGGTGCTTACCCTTACCCTTTGTATTACTGACGCCACCTTTTTACGCATTATCGCGAAATAATCGTCTGTGTGAGCATCTGCAAACATGCCTGACGCACTACAGTGATAAGGGCCAATAATGGGCCAGTGATAAGGGACAAATGTTTTATGGTTATAAATACGTATATGCCGACGGATTGTAGTGAAAACCTTCCAGATTTTACGAACTGTCTCAGTGAAATTTGCTCTATAATACAATACAATAATATTGAATCTGTTTATGTGTTGGGGGATTTCAACGCGCACCCAGGTGAGACATTTTTAAAGAACTTCTTAGTTTTTGTACTGAGCAAGAATTATTGTGTGCAGATACTTACCGCCTCGGCATTTCATCACAAACGTATACATACATAAGTGACTCGCATGGGTGTAAGCGTTGGCTTGATCACTGTCTTGTAACTCATTCGGCGGCAAGAACAGTTGTAAATATTAAAGTTATGCTTGATACGTATTGGTCAGATCATTTTCCTTTGAAGTTAGAGTGTGATATCAATGTAATTAGATCAAAAACTAGTGCGATTAAGCTTGCAAATAGCGGTATTCGATGGGGGGAAAGAAATACTGAGGACATTGCAAGATACTCACAATTATGTAATAATAAATTAAAAAATGTTGAGTTCCCTGCACAATTTGAACAATGTGCGGACTATTTTTGTAATAACTTACAACATAAGTGTTTGTTAGACAAATTGTATAAAGATATTGTTTGTATATTAGGTGATGCTGCTTGTAATAGTAGAACGTTAAGGGGCTGTAAGGGAAATTATAAGGTTATAAAAGGTTGGAACAAACATGTTAAAGAATCTCACACAAAGGCCAGAGTTAAGTTTCAATTATGGATGTTGTATGGGCAACCCACTAGTGGGCATATATTTGAGGAAATGAGGTTAAGTCGTAGGATATTTAAGTCAAAATTAAAATGGTGCATTAAAAACCAAGAAAATATAGAAATGGATATTTTGGCCTCTTTATATACGGCAAAGAAATTTTCAACATTTTGGAAGGGAACTAGAAAACTAAATAGTAGTCCAAGTCTTCCAGTTAGCGTGGAGGGTAAGAGTGACTATGCTGAGATAGCAAATTTATTTAGAGAACATTTTAAAGTTATTTCTCCTCTTGAACCTCAGCCAAGAGTGAATGATGCTGAGTCTTGCCAATCGTATTCTTCTATAAGGTTCAATTGTAAAGAAATAAAAGATGCAATTAAAAATATGAAGAGAGGTAAATCTCCAGGACACGATGGACTCAGCATCGAGCACCTTCAAAATGCTGGTATACATATGCCAGGAGTGTTGACAATGTTCTTCAATCTCTGTATAGGACATTCTTACTTGCCACCGGAGATGTTGGACACAATAGTTGTACCTATTGTAAAAAACAGGACAGGCGACATAGCAGATAAGAGTAACTACCGGCCTATTTCGCTAGCAACTGTGATAGCCAAGGTATTTGACAGCGTGCTTGACTCACGCATCAGTGGATATGTACAATTACATGATTCACAGTTTGGTTTTCGGTCTAAGTTGTCAACTGAGAGTGCCATTTTTGCGTTGAAGCACACTGTCAAATATTATACAGATAGGAAAACACCAGTGTATGCTTGTTTCCTGGACCTGTCAAAAGCCTTCGACCTGGTTTCCTATGATATCCTGTGGGAAAAGCTTCGTAGCAGCGGCATTCCTGCTTCACTAATATCTATATTGTCCACCTGGTATGATAATCAGAGAAATTTTGTAAAATGGTCAAATGCTTTGTCTGAGCCATATAAACTTGGTTGTGGAGTGAGGCAGGGAGGTCTCAGTTCTCCGAGGCTTTTCAATATTTATATTAACGAATTACTTGTTAAGCTCAGCAGCACACATGTTGGATGCCATGTAGATGGTGAATGTGTAAATAACTTAAGTTATGCAGACGACATGGTGTTGTTGAGTCCCTCAATATGCGGAATTAGAAAGTTAATATCAATCTGTGAAGAATATGCTAAGCAGCATGGCCTAATATATAATCCTAAGAAAAGTGAGTTGTTAGTCTTTATAGGGAAAAATAAAAGTCCAACATGTGTCCTTCCTGTACAACTTAGTGGAAAACTTGTAAATAGAGTAACTGAATTTAAATATCTGGGACACATTGTTACTGAAAACTTAAAAGATGATAAAGACATGGAAAGAGAGCGCAGGGCATTGGCTGTAAGGGCTAACATGCTGGCTCGAAGGTTTGCTGGTTGTTCATTACCTATTAAAATTGCACTATTTAAAGCTTACTGCCAAACATTTTACACCAGCGGCCTGTGGGCTAGCTGTACCCAAAGAGCAGCCCACATTCTGCGAGTACAATATAATAACGCAATATAATAATAAGGCCACATTTATGCCAAAATCGAAATATACAGAAGACCTTAAAGTTAAGTAAGTATTACAATATTATTTCCATTTCTTAAGTGTTCCTTCCGCCACTGTCGTTACAGCTATGGATTTCAAAGTAGAAACGGGAGCTCAAAAAGTGCTGGTATAAAAGTTCCTAGGTGTGTGGTTTCTGCAATCGAAGTTTGCGACGATGATCTCTACCTAAATAAATAAAATAAAAGACTTTGCTGAAAATTCTAACAACTCTTCTTATAAGTGGTGCGACAGCAGAGAGATCATTTCCTACGCTGAGACGTGTAAAAATTTGATTGAGAGCAAATATATTAGGAGAAAAGCTGACAGTCAGTTATAGTTCAATCACCCAATTTGCGAATGAAAATAGAAGACTTCCATTTATTTTATAATGTGTTCTAATTTACTCGATACTTTATTATATTAGGGGATGGACTTGGACTTAATTTTAGGGGATGGTGGGGCGCTTGTCACCGTGCAGAGAGTGCGAAGAGCATTCTACATAGGTAGTAGTAGAGTATGCTCCGGTCTCAAATATAAACTATTTCGACGTACAAGCATAATAAAATACTTTCAATTAATTACCAATTAATTCACTGATTGTTTGAAATAAGTATTCATTATTGCCAGTTCACGTAAGGAAGCTATGACGTTGCAACGTAGGTTTTTGAAAATTCACAAAGTTGATTTGAAATTAGAAGTACCTATTAGATTTGACTAGTTGTCAACCATTCTATAAATCTTTTATTGTATGTAAGATATATGCAATCAATTATCTACCTGTCATTTGTCATTTACTTTTACTTAACTGCGTGAGGACGTGAATCATTTATTACCGACTGTTTTATCATTTCAATAATATTTCTTGAATTTGTCCGTAAATAATAAAATCCGTATGTAGTAGGTAAGTTATTTGTTTGTGTTGATAAATCTTTCGTTTGTCATTAAACGAAAATTTTCACTGCATTTACTTACTTCACCGTCACCTTCACACACAACCCTGTGAAACACCGGGGAGCTACAGCTACAGGTGCCGACCTTTGGGGTGGAGATGCGCACGTTTTTGGTGCTCAAGTCGTATCGACTTGGAAAACTGCCACATGCAGGTCATTCCACAGATGCGTGGTGCGTGGAAGACGTTGTTACGAAACCGCACAGTAGTGGAGTGCCACATATCCAGGTGGTGAGGATGGTGTTTAAGTTTGTGACGAACTGTGCGGCACTGTCCGTGATACACGCGGCAGAGAACGCACAGCGAGGAGACGTCTCTACGCAAAGCCAAAGTATCAAATTTTTACAGATCATTGTGTCCCCAACGATTCGAACGACTCTGTTGTATTTAATCAAATAGTTCAAGCTGATACTGGGGTGCAACAGCCTACACATAGCCTATACAGGGCGTGAAGTACTGTCTCGCTCTGCTGATACCCCAGTTTCTTTAAAGCTAACTTGGCCAAAAAAAATAAAAATGTCCCTCTGTCCAATAACACGTACAAGGAACGGTGATCGCGCTTTGTCTTGTTTCTAGAGCGCAGAAATAAAATTATTAACAAATAATTTGCGAATCGAACTCGCAACCGTCGCAATTACAGTCACACGCTTGTGACACTGCGCCACAACGCCTTCGCGGGGAATTACAGAAGTTTCTCGTAAAATATATATATTTTTATGTAATAGAAACCTATTGAATTTTAGTTGAAGTTTCTTTTTGATTATCACAGTTAATTGTTATTATAGCTACATAGTGGTCGCTGCTACCAAGAATGATATAAAAGTGGTCCTTGATCAAGAAAAGGTTGGGAACCACTGGTCTAAATGAAGCAAGAGCTATAATATAAGGTTATTGATAATGCTCTCCATGACTTTTGAGAGTAGGGAGGTGATAGCAATAGGCCTGTAGTTAGAGGGATCGGAACCATTGCCTTTCTCCTGGATCGAGTGGATAAGAGCGCTCTTCCATGAGTCTGGAACTACGCCGACTGAGGAAGAGTGCCGAAATAAGAGCATTAATACATCAAAGGCCCGCATAGCAACCACACGATCGCGCCTGTCCAAGTTGTACAAATTAAAATAATAATGCGCCGCTAATGCGGTCGTTTAGCTCGCAGCGAATAGCGTATATGAATGCCAGGCGTGGCGGCCATCCCTCTTCCCCCCTCCCCCTCCCCTTCCCTCCACGCGGACATCACGTGATGCTTGCTGTAGTATAATATCTATCTTTCATAGTTTTAAGATTTATCTAACACTTCATTCACATATTCAAAACATTACGTGTAGAGTAATGGTAGTCAGTCACCAATCAACATCGCGCCTTACACTAACAGAGCAAGACTATTAAAATATTAGAATCGAAGTCTTTCGAGGGGACATTGAATCCATAATCTTCGCTCTTACAAACGTCGTCCTACTGTGTTACGAGGGCCTTACTCAATCTTAAAGTTTCAATAAGTATCGATCAACAGATCACGGTACAAAAACTAACCTGAGAGTATGTGCAGCGGCGCCGGGCGGTGCCCAGGCCCCGCTCCGACATGTAGGACACTCTGCCAATAAAATGTGACATATTCGCTAAATGTCTCCAACCACTCGTAAACACATAGAAGTCGTAGCTGGTAATTAAAGCGGTAGGCTTACATTATCACTAACGCGGGGGACGCGGGGACGCGGGGGAGGAGGGGGACGCGGGGGAGGAGGGGTAGCTAAGTGCTCCAACAATTTTAACGATTACCAGTAATAATGCAGTCATTTTTGCTTTCAAATATGTATGTATATGGGATGGATTGCCTCACTCGCTGCTTCTCTAGTAGAGGTAAGCCAGATAGGCAAGTTAACCTGCAACTTAGTTTGCGTGGGCTTACACTTTAAATGGCAAAACCTGTCTTTTCTTTTCCCCGTAGGAAATACTAGAAGTCCTCTCTTATACCTAATATTACCTTATACCTTTGAAATGTTCAACCTTCTAAGTCTAGTAGTCTCGTCTGTGAATTGTGCCTCATTCAATCAGCAACAGAGATTTTTTAGGGTTTCGTACCTAAAAAGGAAAAAACGAAACCTATATAGAATCACTTTGTTGGCAGTCAGACCGGCATCAACCACTACCTTTGGTTTTGAGATTGCATAAAGTTATCAAACTGAAATTAAAATCGAATGTTCAGGTCTACGGTTATAAAATTTTAAACTACAACAACAACATTTGAAACAATACAAATAAAGAAATAAAAAAATTAGGTATTTTAGTAAAATTGACGATGATGTCCTATCTGATTTATGTGATAAAAGAATATATAGTATTTAAAAGTAAACCAAGGCAAGTATCAATAAAAAGAACATATTAGAATTATATTCTAACACTAGCGGACCCGCGCGGCTTCGTCCGCTGGAACTGTACGAATATTTATTAAATATAGGTAGGTAAGGACCTATGTATGAAATTATTTTCAATTGATTAGTAAGAAAAGATAGGATTAATAAGCCTAAAAAATGAAAATAAGCTAAAAAAGAATAATAATTAGACATAAGTAAGGGAAATAAAATTCTTAAATTTAGAAAAAATACCTGAGGAATTAAAATTAACAAACAAAATAAATAAAAAAAAAATAATGAAAATTAAATCAGGTTCACTCTGTATTCCGCACATAGCAGGATAGGCAGAGGGAACAAAGTGTTAAGAAACTCCGTTCCCCATTTTAACGCGGCGTAAATCAATGCATAAATTTTGATTTGATCATAAATATTTGATTTCTTCGAGTGGGCATCGAGCCTACCGCTAGTCGCGTTTACAGTCACACTTTGTTGTAGGTACTCATCCAATCTAAAAGTAATTTAGCATTCGAACTCTCGTCCCATTAGTTAGACTAACAAGTAAAGCAGGTAGGTACCTCCTTGTTTCCTTACGCGTCTGTGAAATCACGAACGCAATGAGCAACGACTAACTAGATATAATACTTACTAAGCAACTTATATTAAATAATTATATTCTCTGCATCAGACGTGGCTCATAACTAATGGTAGGTTTTATATAATCTCTATGAAAGTACCCAAACTGAATTACAAGAAACGGTTAAGTGGACCATCCTCAGTTATGGTGAACAGTGACGCGCTCGACATCAGAGTCAAAAAATAAAAAATATTAAATATTTTAGTTTCTCGAGTTAGGATCGAACCTACAACCTGTCGCGTTTAGGTTATTACTATTAAAAAGCTGTGCATTCATTAACGATCATTTAAAAATCTAAAATCAGCACAATTTGGCAAAATAATATCAAGCCTTAGAGAAAACTACTACGTTAATATTCCCAGTGAGTACCGACTCCTGGCCCCGTCAGCTGACGTCACGGCCTGGTGCGGTGGGCGTGGCGCGAGTCCCTCCCGCCCTCGTCTGCACTATACACTACAGTATCTACAGACGCGGTCCGGTGGCTGCGCATGCAAATCTCCCCCGAGCGAGGTGAGATAAGATCGAGGTACATGGCTCGAGACAACAGAATAGCCCCTAATAGACGTGCACAGCACTACGGCCATTTAAATTTTTGCATTCCGATTTGATTTGTTTTATTTTGTGTGTTTAGTGTTACACTTGCTACAAGTAAAGAACTGTTAAATCTTATGTGTTTAAGTAATTTTAAATTTATTTATATACAGCTAAATACTAGATTGTACATTTGACATATTCTCTGACTGATCACGACTATTGTACAGTTATGTTCTACTTTAGAAAGGAGAAATTCAATTGAAAATACTCCTTATTCAAATACATCTTTACCAGCATTTTTTAATAGATAAATGAAAATGTCGCTACCACCGGCTCAGGAGGCAGTTCTACTGAGCAAGAAACTTAACTACAGGTGTTTTCTATATACAAATGGTACAAGAAGAAGAAGAACAAGTTTTCTATATACAAATGGTACAAGAAGAAGAAGAACAAGTTTTCTATATACAAATCACAATTTTGTTGTTGTGCAATAATACAGGTATAGCCGACGTCCCGCACGACATCAAATTGTTACTTTGATTTCCACAAATTTTTGTCCTTTAAACTTTTTGGAATAATATTTTTTACCTTTTATTAAAATAATTTTATTGAAGGAATGTGTTTGCACAAAAAAAGCGCATTGCGCAATAAGTAATACCTAGGTTTTATTTAAGAATATGCAATATAAGTACTAAATGATATCAGTAAGCGCCCAGTTGTCATATATTTGTTGTTTTGAATCGTATAAATATTAAATGTGTAATTGTGACGCTGGGGCGCAATTGTGTGACTGTAAACGCGACTGGTTGTGGGTTCGATTCCCACTCGAGGAGATATTTCTTCGCGTTGTTCGGCGTTGAGTTCCGAAACTCAACACACAATGCTTCCAGAATTCGGCTGGAAATTTGGAAGGTTCCCTGCCCTGCCTTCAGTATTAGGGATAAAACTAAAACTAAAACACAAAATTTAATAAATACTATAAATGAATTGAATATTGAATGTCTTATTAACATCGTCACGATGCCAAACCCACATAGCCCACATAGCACACATAGCACACATAGCACACATGGCCCGCGACTTCGTTACAAGCTGCCAATACTTTTAAGATGTACTCTACTTTTAAATAACTTGCTCCGATTAAAATTATAACTCATTTCATCTATCATCTATCTAAGATAAAAAAAATGTATGCTTTCATTAATACCTTTGCGGATAATAAACAATATTGGTGGTATTATGATAGAAAGTGTTCTAAACAGAGCGCTTATCTCCCGCTCGTCACCTGCATACTGCGCGGTGCATAAATATTACAATTTATACTTTTCGCATAGTTTGTTTATAGATAAGAACGCTGAGGGTCGTTTGTGAGGTAAATGTTGCGATAGAGCCCCGTCGTTATGGAGATCACCTCGACGCGGCTGCATCTATTACATTCCCCATGTAATTGTCTGATTGTGAAACTAAATTTAGATCAAAATGTGCTTTTTGAAAACTATATAACTGAACAAAATAAAAAAGACACTAACCACCAAAAACGACCAAAAACCTCGATGTATCTCACTGGTCACTTTCAGACACCACGTCGAAAGAGGCAAGCTGCTGGTGTCGAGGTATTTCTTAATTCTATTAATAGAAACAAATCTAATCTATATATTAGATACTACGAGTATATATTTTTTGTAGTCATGGCGACAGATAACATAAAAAGAATATTATTTTAGTATACTTTGTACCTATGATTTAATTAAAAATGACAAGAAACCCAAATGCATATAAAATACAACTAAGTTTACAACTAAACTAATTCTAAGTGATTACACTATCTCTTAATTCTAAAAGGACGCCAGAAAGTTTTTCTCGATAATGACGAGATGACAGTTCCATGGCTTCATATTGGACAGCTGGATTTTTAGTAAACCACTGAGCAGAAAGGGCATTCGGGCTACGAGCATTAATTAGCATTTAATAATATTTCTGTAGCCTCAACCACGACACGCGTCTATCCGCGTTGCTACCCACACGTTACACATACGATTTAAATAAAATACTAGTACGATTAAAATAATATTAAAATAAAACAAAAGTCAGTGTGCTCATATGCAGATTTGAACTCGAGTCGCGACTACTACGTCCTCACTTACTTACTTACTAACTGTTAAAATCTCCTATCTGACAAGCAAACGTTCCATCAGTATCATACATACTGCAACAGCATGTACCTAGTATAAAATATGAAAAATAAATAAATAAATTAAATTAAATATGCATGGCAATATACATATATAACATACTTAATTATGAATAATACATTCTATACATTTTTGATACCCTATTAATCGAGACGACTTCTTGTATTATTGTCTCGAGTGTCGCAACCGTCGTTTCGTATATGCAGTGGTAGTGGGGGTTGGAAGGCAGCGGTCGGTCGCACTCTAAAGTGCAAATAAATATGATGCACACAAAGACTCGTACCAAATATATAATAAATATAATATAATAGTTCGAAGTCTATGATGGCACGATCTTTTAGGATCGAATTTCTTATAAATGCAATATATGTGTAGGAGCGACACATATTGTGGATCAAAGTGATCTTTGATCCTTATTATAATATTGAATGTTGCTTGACGTCGCGAAGGCTGACGTGATGGGCTTATGCGAACTGTTATAGCGACATTAACTATGTCGTGGCTGACGCCGTCTCGCAGTACGCTCGCGGTACGTAAGCTATGCTTGTATGGCGTTAGCCATTGACATTTTATATACCACTTCTACGACTTGGTATACGACTAGTAGGTGTGTGGTGCTGTTATGTCCCAGCTCCGGTGTATGTAGTAGTGTCCGCCCGTCCCATACGGGTGAGAGGTGGTATTTTATGTCCTGGAATTCTAGTGTATATAGTAGTGTCCGCCTACGGTTCGATACATGATTGAGGGGTGTGTGTTGCGTGTTGTGTGCGTCCGTTCCGACGACTTGATTGATCTCACAAATCAATCAACATCACGAATCACTATTCTAATACAATCTTAATATAAACAAGCGTAACAAGTACCTTCGGAAAGATCACACACAAACGCCCCGGAGAGTTCAATAAGACTGTTGCAGCCGCAGTCTGGTAAGAATTCACCCAGTTCGGTGCCCGTACTCTTTCTTCCTTTTATTATAACTAGCTCGCAGTTATAGTGGAGAGGAAGATAGGACGCGCTCTTGGCTTTTCTTCGAAAGAGCTTCGTGTTGTGATAAAGTGATATTGTCAGTTTCAGTTATTTGAATAACCTTCTGATGGCAAATATCTTATTAGAGTGATACCTTCTGATGACAATATAAAATTCTTGCAACACTGAACATCTGAATCTCTAAAAGAGTTTGGGTTAATCACTACACAACTTTAAACGGTTCTAGCCACTAGACACATCACGAGCCAAGGCATTATTTATTAAATAATATTTTTAAAGGTACTTAGGGATATCAGTTACAATAGATACATACACGTCTGACGTCACTACTCCCGTACATGCGAACACGTGGTCAACATTGTGCCTAATTACGAATAGTTTACAAGTCCATTCTAAAAAATGCTTATCTACATAAGCATTGTTAGGATGATCATTTACAAATTCAGCAAGAGGAAATGAAAATAGTTCATTATCTCAAACAGGAATCAAACTCACAACCATCGCGTTTCAGGAACACACTGTGCCGCTGCGACACCGCCGCCGCAACAAACAGATGCATTAAGATAGATAAGTACAAAAAATTAGATTATGAACTTCAATACCCGACTTCAGTGTTTCGTCTAAATACGGAGCTATTGCCCCAGTACGACAGTGTGCGGGCGAGTGGCAGCTCCCTGACGGCCCTCGTTACTTACTAGTCTATGCGGTGAATACTAATGTCTTTAGATGGAAATAACAAATCCTATTTTGTTCATAGTCAAAGATGAATTAAGTATATCATCTTTTTCAACTCTTAATTTATGTACCTAATATATAAAAATCTTCAGTCACGGAGTGATTTACGATTGCAGACAACACCCAGACGAACTTACGTAACTTTGCAACTCGAAATTTAGCATGTGAGGAGGTTAGGTACTCTCTAAGGAGCCCTCAAATATGTTTTTTATTAATTCTCACGGAAGAAGGAAAAAAGGGATTCCACATTACGTTCACTCAAACAAAGTTGCGGGCGACAAGCAGTGTGGCGCAAATATTTATATTGCTAAATATCTACGTAGGAGATGAAAAGTAATGTCATATGTGAATTAAAAATAAATCGTTTGTATAGAATGTTCAGAACAATGATATATGTAACTATTTACAAACTAACGTTATTACACAAAGCGTGACAATAAACGCAACTGGTTGTGGATTCGATCCCTACTCGAGGAAATGAAATATATATTTAAATTTGTCTTTCCATTTCTTCTCTCTGGTGTCGAGGTAAAGGGTACGTTGAGTTCTGGCACTCTGGAATTCGGCGGAAAGTGAGGAACCGAGTGTCTCAGCACTAGATTCCCTCTGCCTACTCTGCTGTGAACGGGATACAGCGTGAAGCTGATTTAATTTAACTTATATTATTTTGTAATTTTAGAACTAAAATTCAAAAAATGTATTCAACTCAGCACTAAAACCTTGTCTACTATTATTTGACCTCAACTCAAATATGAATTGACGTCCCTCTGATGTCCTTCTAAGTCTTAAATCGATAAATCAATACTCCCTTAAGTACCGCCACCAGTTACCAAGTTTAATCTATATATATAAAAGGACTTGTGCTGACTGACTGAGGTAAGACGCACGCAGAGCCGTAACCGCTGTGCGTAGAAACTGGAAATTTGGGCAGATGTTTATTTTCATATTCTGGACATCCACTAAGAAGGGAATTTGAAAAATTTTAACCCTAAAGGGACAAAATAGGGGTTGAAAGTTTGTATGGAAAAAAAAATTAATCTGCACCGACTTTTATAAAATTTGAAATTCAGACTCTTAAAAATATTTCATTGAACACGTGTTTCATGGTTTTTAAGAATTCACCCCCTAAGGGTTCAAATAAGGGGTTGAAAGTTTATATGGAAAAATCTTTAAATTGCCACCGATTTTTATAAAAATTTAAATTCAGACTGTTAAAAATATTTTATTGAACACGTGTTTCGTGGTTTTTTTTGGATTCCCTCCTAATAAGCGGGCGAAGCCGCGCGCGCCCTCTAGTATTAATATATTTTTACAATTTTAACAAGCATTCCAGTACGTCTACAATCTACATAAATACTTAAGTAATTAAACATATGTTATAAGGAACTAATAAAGACGCCAGGAAGCGTTGCCAACGGTATTTGTTTAAGTTTAAGCAGTTTTTTTTGGAAGAAGGGGGATGTGGCGTCGAGGGTGAGTTGCCACGTCAGGGATTTATGGTGTTGTGATGTAAGGAGATTTATAACGTAACCGCCTGCTTCAGTGGATACAAAATGTATATAACCTACATGAAGACCCGACGGTAGAACTTGAAGCCGCATTCAGTTTATAGCAGGTCGTTACCGTTGGTTCAAGTTACATATGTTTGTTCAAGTTACTACTAGGACTCTCTAGGAAAAAATCGTAAAAGGAGAATTTAGAGAGTGGTACAAAGTGTGTTGACAGTCAACACATCAATGCGGAAAGTGAAGCTATAGGTAATCGGAATTTGTCCTAAAATATTAAATACCATCGCTCGGATGGTGAAGTGTTTCAAGCCACACACATATTTCAAGATTTAAGACAGTAAACAATGAACATGGAACGGTTAATCAAAATATTACTATAATTCTCTATAATATGTAAGCCCTAAGTAACATTTTAAGAAGACTTTTGTTGCATCTATTCGATGTTTTATTAGAACTGTCACTTTATTTATTGGAAGTGTCAATGGGGTAGCTACGTAAATATTACAATTCAATTTTAACCAAAAGTTAATTACTTATCCACGTGACAATATCCCGGGCCGGGCCTGGGTCGCTCTCCTGGGACCAGCGCGGGCGCTAGTGGAGGCACCTGTCAGAGGAAAAATGTCAATGAAGCCTTTAATAATTATGTCACCGTGAAAAACTGCATCTGTGTTTTTGTTGACATTCTTCATTATTTAATAATGAATGTGTAGTAAAAGACATCAAAGCGTAAAAGAAGAAAAATGACATGTTTATGTTTCAATAAATTAGTGACAGATCTGTGTAATCGTATTTCAAGGAGCATCAGAGAGTGTGAATCGTCCGCGCCCCGGTCGTAGTTGGTCGCGCGCCAGCCACATCAAAGCGCGGCGACGGCGCGGACAGACTTACAAGCGTACCTAGTAACAAAAATTATATTATACAATAAAGTGATGTTTAGTATAAGTTACGCCGAAGAGAGAACTCTATTAAGATAGTGTCGTCGTGTCGTCGCCCGCCGCGGACGCTGTAGCGGCTCGCGGCGACACGGCCGTGTCTTAAAAATAAGCAAGAGGATAACCAAATCTGTTCAATTGTTCTCCCGAGATTACGGGGACATTCCTCGCGGGATTTATTGAGCAGCCCCCGCCTCCTCCGCCACCCCGCCCCCGCCCCCGCCCCCGCTCGCGCTCTATACGGCCCGCGACCGATTTAGTTCAGATTAAAACAAAGGTAAATGTCGCAGAGTATATTTAGCGACGCACTCACGTCCCTCCTCCTCCCTCGCGCTATCGCCGTTACTCTGTGACAAAAGCTCTTCAAACCACCCATTAATGTTACAGAAATAATAAAATACCGCTCTGATGTCCTTTTGGGAATATTAATTGGGTATCTTAATTTTATAAATTCAAAGTTAGTTACTTTTTAATTTCTTTTTAGCGGTTGTTATTAGGAATTGGCAGATGACATGTTATCATTTTTTGGTAAATATTTGCCGTAATATAAGAGATGCTCGATACCACCAACGTGCAAAACCCGCCCGTCGCCGCTCGGTCTATCCCGACGGGCGGGCGGCGGTCGGGGCGGGGAGCGCGGTCACTTTCAATGGGCGGTGTCCACGCGTCACGGAGCACTCCGATACACTCACTATAAGGCAACAACGAGTAGGTACGTAGGGACGTAGGGACGTAGGGACGTAGGAACGTAGGGACGTAGGAACGTAGGGACGTATGGACGGACGTAGGGACGTAGGATCCACTCGCGTGCTAGTTATCGTTCAATAGGCGATATTACTTAGTGTAAGTTGCAATGTGATATTGTTATCGTCCTAAATATTTAAGGTTGTGTATAACGATCTCACCTGATAAAAAACTCACGATAAAAAATATTGTTTTAAAGTATCTACCTGATCGTATTTGATATTTTTTTTCTGTAACACTACATTTATCAAAACACAGAGAAACGAGATAGGAAACGCCTATATGCAAATGGTGCAACTGCAAACCCACTGCCATCACAAAGCACCCCTGGCCTCACGTCGGCCGCCTCACGTCGGTCGCCTCACATCGGTCGCCTCACCTACAAAGCGGCGCGGCGTAGGAGTAAATGAAGCGCGAACACACTATTATTATGCAAATATACATAGTAAGAGCCATAAGTTGGTTGATTAGCAACTGGACGGGGAGGCGAGGCGAGGCGAGGCGAGGCGAGGCGAGGCGAGGCGAGGTGAGGCGAGGTGGGGGTGCGCGTCGCAACGCTGTGCCGTCACTATACCTATCTATCTATAGCATATAAGTACTAATTTGTAAAATCTATTTGTAAGTATAGATTTTAGCAACATTTATGCAATATCAAAAATCGGTGCTGGTATCTTTTGTTTGCATTGACTTAGGGCCTTATTTTATTTCTGTGCTGTAAAGGACTATACTATAAACCACAATATTATGTCTATAGTCCTTTAAAACACGGAAGCAGCGAAACGTTTCAGCTTGATACTCTTGATACGTGATATCGGAATTAATGGTCTTGACAGACAGACAGAGAGACAGACAGACAACGAGGTGATAATATAAGGTTTGCGTTATAACCTTTTGAGGTACGGAACCCTAAAAAACTATTTTTATGTATTATAAGTTACATCAACTTGTGATTCCAATAATGGCTTAATAAAACATAGAAAATGCGCACATAAATAAATAGAAATCGACCCCAAAATAAAAATTTAAACCTATTTTTCCTTTAGCTAATTAGTTCGGAGTTGTCTACCGATTAGTAGTAGGTGTCTATTTGTAGATGTTGTCGAAAGCCGGACTTAACGCGTATTTATTTAATAGTTCCGTCGTGCGCGGCTTAGCCGCGTTAAGCCGGGTTAAGCCACGCGGGGAGTGGGGAGGGGGGCGGGGGGCCGGTTGCAGATGTCACGAACCTTTGCTACGTGCACGGACCTATGAACCTGGGATTAGATGTCATCCCTTGTTAATGTTACGTTGTCGGTTACCTTGGTATTTAAATGAATACTGGCTGTTATCTGCGGCTTTACCCGCGCGGGCAAATGGAAGTAACAAAGTAAAAGTTGTATTGTGTGTGACATATTATGGCACGGTACGAGTGTCTGAGGTAGCTCTGGCCGCTCCCCGCACGCACACTAAGTACACGTACACTACACTATGTTAGATCGCAAACATAATCGTGATCGCGTTCAATCAAAATATTTTCAGCTTTGTAATATTATTACATACCTACAGACTGTACCCTGTGTACACAGTACAGTAAAACTAAAAGCTGTACCATTAGCTTGACACCGACTTCAAAATTATAAGATCTTTTTTATTATTTTTGTTTTACAAAATCAAAGTACGTCTTACTTTAAGTAAAATTATTTTTTACTTTTTAGTTCGTTGTTTGAAATTGGTTTTTTTGTTAATAATTAATTTATTTTACGATTTTAAGTGATGAGTAGACCTTAAAAATGCTTCTTAAGATTGTCCTACTCGTATGTAAAACTTCAAACTTTATTAGGTATTATTGTGCATATGAATATTTTGGCATATCAACAAGAACATAACAAGAATGTTACCAAAATAAAAACTTGTTCAATTTTAACCGAATTCCATAATCAGAATCTAATCAAACTTTCACAAAACTACCCTTGAAGTGGATCCTTCCAAATAAAAAAAGAATCATCGGTAGGCGTGAGATTGAGTTTTTCGTCCATTTGTCGCGCACTAATGCAAATTTAATCCTTATGTGATTTTCTCATTGGTACCATTGTCAAAAATGGATCATCAAAAATGGGACCACACAGAAAGCACTAGCTTTCAAATAAAAAAAATCATCCAAATCGGTTTACCAAGTCAAAAGTTCCGAGGCAACAAACATAAAAAAAAACAGTCGAATTGATAACCTCCTTTTCTTACAGAAGTCGGTTAGAAATACTAAATTTCTCTAGACAGTTCAAAATAACTGTCAATGCCTCACCTATCGAAATTGACAAAACTCCATACTAAATTGTTATGATTTCTAAGATGAATTCTTCAGTACGAAGATTAGCAAGTCATTTTGAAGGACCAAGTCATGTTAAATGTACCACAATGTCTTAAGAGGTTTGTACGAGACTTGTAATTCTTGCAGACGAAGTAGCGAGATGCAACTAGTATAGTATAAATTCCTTAGCTTCGTACGTACGTACTTTAATTAAAAACATAGTAGACACATTTTAATGACATGTATGAACGCGATTTTGCAACAATTATAGTAATTAATATAAGAATGGGGAAACCATTAATGTTGCCATTCACGCGTTGCAAGTGTACCCGACGCACAACGAGGACCGCGTCGCAGCTGCAGCGCCGGCGGGGAGGTACCTACTTGTTGACTTCCTCGCCGTAGTGCCTCTTGTTGATGATGTGATTCAGTGTGCAATATTTAAATTCAAAGCCATATAAGCGACGTGCACGCCACAGCCGCGGACGTCATCCTTGCTTTAATCGCTTCCCTTGTCCAACCAGTTCAAATGCGTAACGTAACGTTTGTGAAAACATGCGTATTAGTGTTAATTACCTTTAATTACCTCACCTTACGTTCGAATTCCGTTAAAAACGGCTAAATTGATCTGTCCGTATGCGCGCTGGTCGTCCGACACTTCTGTGCCAGTTCACACTGCACATGCCTCTACTAGGAGCTCCTCCACTCAGCCACGTACGAGTAGGGACAGGCAGGTCGCGGTTGGAAGAGTTACCGCATTACACGCATAAATATGGTCGTCAGTCATCTCTTACGTACATATATTGATTCACATTAGTTTATGTGTATAGTAAATAGTATAATATAGTTAATAGTATAATCAATGAATACTAATATAATTAATAAATAATATTTACTTATTGATATTGATTATAAAAATCTGCAAACATTTAAAAAGATATTTAAGAAGTGAGCACCCCTTGAAGGTGTCCTATTGTAATATTAAAGTTAGATTAAGTAATATTAACTCTATAGACTTCAAATATAGATAGACTTCAATTCCTAAATAACATACTAAACCTTTCAGAAACAGATTTTGTAGAAAGTACTGATACTTTACTGGATACCTACCTATGTGGCAAACTAAGAATACCTGCACTCTTATATAATTACATTACATTACATTACATTAAGCGTGTTTTATCCTGAGCTTTATATTAAATTTGTTAGTAATATAGTCATAGTATATCTCTGAGCTCAGTGTGCCTGTTGGCAAAGGCCTCCTCTAACATTTTCCAATGTTTTCTGTCCCTAGCAACCCTTCTCCAATGGGGACCTGCTGTTAATTTTATCTCATTCTCCCATCTTCTGTGCTGCCTCCCCCTTCTCCTTTTACCGTCTCTTGGATACCAATCCATTATAATTGTGCTCCATTTTTCTTGTTTACTTCTTACTATATGCCCTGTCCATCTCCACTTTAGTTGGTCTATTTTTGTAAGGATATCTGTTACTTGAGTTTTACTTCTTATAGTTGTATTTCTTATTCTTTCTTGTTTTCTTATACTCATAATGCTCCTTTCCATAGCCCTTTGATAGTGGCAGGTTTCGCATCTATATGTAAGACAGGGTAAAATGCAGGTGTTGAACACTTTTCGCTTGATTGCTATTGTGAATTCGGTATATTTCATCACTTCTTTCAGCGACCAGTACCTTTTCCAACCAGCTGCTATTCGTTTTTTAATCTCTTTTGTGGTTTGGTCTGAGTGAGATATTATTTGTCCAAGGTAAGTGTATTCATTGACATATTCGAGGAGTGAGTTGTCAATTTTTATGTCTTGGTGTGCAGAGTTTGTGAGTAATTTTGTTTTACTTATATTCATAGAAAGTCCAACTTTACTACTTTCACTGTTTAGCTCGGTAATCATTCTCTGTAGCTTGCTAGAATTTTCCTCAAACAGAATTATGTCATCGGCAAATCTCAGATGGTTCAAGTTTTTCCCATCAATACATAGCCCATAACATTCCCAGTGCAATCTTCTGAATATGTTTTCTAAAACCGCAGAAAATAATTTTGGGGATAATGGGTCCCCCTGCCGGACTCCTCTTTCTATTTTGAATGTTTTGCCTAATGATTCTAATTTTATTCTTGCTTTGCTGTTAGCATATATGTTTTGAATTATTTTTATGTAAAGTGTAGAGATCCCCTGAGTTTTAAGACTATCCCATATTGCCTCATGTGTAATGCTGTCAAATTCTTTGGAGTAGTCGATGAAGGCCATGTACAAAGGTTTATTGTATTCATTGTATTTTTCCACTATCTGTCTGACTGTGTGTATATGGTCTGTTGTAGCAAATTTTTTTCTAAAGCCGGCCTGTTCCATGGTTTGATTTTCGTCCAATGTTGTGCTTATTCGATTTAAAATTATTTTAGAGAAGACTTTGTAGATGTTAGTTATGAGGCTTATTGGTCGGTAGTTCCCTATATCTTCTTTGGGACCTTTTTTGTATATGAGAATGATGTGTGATAGTTCCCATTCCTCTGGAATGTATGCCGATACTAGAATATCATTGTAAATCTTCGTTAATAGAGGAACGACTGATTCCAGAGTTCCTTTCAGGATTTCATTTGTGATCTCGTCTGGGCCTGGAGCTTTATCTGACTTTTGACTAAGAATTGCCTCTCTTACTTCACTTGATAATATTTTAGGTTCAGTGACCAAAGCTGATGACTCAGTGCTTGTTGATTTTTCTACTGTATGCTGGTTGGAGTACAGACTGCGATAGAAATCTGTAGCTGTTTTGCTTATTTCTCTGCGGTTTGTAATTTTATGGGGGATATTGCAAATGCTGTTCAAGTTTGGTATCCATGGGCTTGTCTCTCGTAGTTCCTTGAGAGCTTTCTTGGTTCCTCCAGTTTTTGTGATGTGTCTCTCAAGCGTTTGGAATCTTTTAGCTTTTCTATCCTTCATAATACTATTCTTTATGTCTTTGCTTAACTCTGTAATTTTTTGTTTGTTCTGTTTTCTCGCATTGGTGGTAAATAGTTTTTTTCTCTCTTCTATTAGTTCTAAAGTTGAATGGCTTAGAGTATATTTATGTTTGGAAACTTTTTTATTTTTATGGCAGGTAAGTATGTTTTGCAGTTTGGTATAGCTTAATTTTACATCTTTGGAATCAGATAGTATTACTTCTTCATGTATTCTGTCTAGGGAGTGAGATGTCAGTTTATTTATTTCGAAGTTGTCAGTTGCTTTTATAGGAGACATTTTTTTCCTAGGAAGTTTTGATGGAGTTACCTTGAGAGATGCTCGTACCATACGATGGTCAGTTGAAGTTAAGTTTTGAAATTACTGATGTGTCTGTAAATAATTTGGGGTGGTTGCTTATAATGTAATCAATTTCATTTCTACTTTTCCCGTCTGGTGACATCCATGTCCACTTAGAATTTTTGTTTTTTTTAAATATGCTATTCAGAAGAGTTAAATTGTGCTCCAGCAGAAAATCTATCAGTCTGTGACCGTTCTGACTCCTTTTGCCATAACCAAACCTACCCAATACATATTCTTCTTCATTTTGTTTTACTCCTACCTGGGCATTGAAGTCCCCTAGAAGTATAATTGTATTATTTGAATGCATGATTATACTTTGGGATAATTTACTATAAAAGAAATCAATTTCTGCTTGGTCTGTTCTGTCGGTGCATAAGCTTGTATTACTGTCCACATTTTCTTGTATTTTGGTAATTTGATGTTTAGTATCGCTATCCGATCTGTGACTCCCAGGAAGTCTTGTATGTAACTTTTAAGATGTGTCTTGATCATGAATCCAACTCCTCTTTGGCCTCTCTTTTCTCCTTTGTTGTATATTATATAGTCTAAGTGTTCTTTCACTGCTTCTCCATCTCTCAGCATTTCACAAATTCCTATTATATCCCAGTTTATGTACTTCAATGCTTGTTCCAGTTCCAGTAAGGATTCTGGTGTCCTTAAAGTCCTAGTATTTAATGTTGCAATATAAATTTTTCTGTTCTTTGTTGTTAGAGGGTGACGGTCTGATTCTCCCGCGGGGACCAGCCGTGGTGGGAGAGTTATTTGACTAAGTTGTTGTGATTTTTTGTTTTTATTTTGTTCGAACAGTTGTGTTTCATTTATTGTTGTTTGTATTAATTTTGTTTTTTTGGCTCTGGGTGGTGTGGTGCTAATTTTTGCGGTTGTTGTTTCCTGGCAAAGAGTTAGATCTCGCCCGCAGATGCTGAAAGGCATCTTTTTTGTGCATTTTTGAACAAATAGAAATTTGATTGCTGGTTTGAGGGCTAGGGGTTTGAGATCTTTTCCTTTTCTACGGCTCTTTTTTCTCTACATTGGTTTCTTGATTTCCTTTTTTCGCCAGCAATTTATGTTTTGGAAGATCATGTGTAATATAGGTGTTAGGTTTCATTTTCGTTTTGTTTCTAAGAATTTCCATTTTCTTCTGCAAAGTTGTAGTAGCTAGTAGAATTGGCCTTTTTTTACTGTCTTTGTCTCCTTTTTTTCCTATTCTTTGCAGCCTTTCTATTTCATTTGTTTCAATTTTTATTTCTATATCTTTTAGTGTTGATGTTACAAGAGTGGACAAATCTTCGTACTTTTCTTGATTAGCCTCCGGCAGTCCGTGTATTATGATGTTATTTTTTCTGTTGTTCATCTCGAGATTGAGTATTTTTTTATTTAAAACCTCCATATCATTCCTTAATTTTTCGTTCTCCGCCATAATAGGTTTAATTTTCTCATCCACTTGTTTTAATGTTATGTTTTCTGTTATTGTACTTGTTTGTAGGTTAAGTTGTTCTGTCATTTTGGTTAGGAGCAATGACATTTCGGGTGATAGTTCAATATTCATTTTGACGTGATGTAAGTTTTCTGAGCTTGCCACACTTGCTTTTTACGGTTGGTAGTACTGTCAACTGTGACTTCGACACTTTGACAGATGGCTTGCTATGATAATTAATAACTTTTAATAACGAATTTTAGCACTTCGAGATTATGATTTAATGTCACACTAATGTCCATGATTTCCTTGTGTCCTAATTAGTTCACTAGACGGCACAATTGTAGGCTACTTTCACTATTTTCCACTAATTTTAACGTAAATGTGAGAGCTCTGAGTAACACGTCTGCCTTGTTGACACACCGGAACCGGATCACTCTTATATAATATAAATTTCATATTTTAGAACAAACTCGCCGTTGTTTGTAGGTTGATTACTGTTGTTCTCTAATTAGCTGGTGGCGACTATTTAGGTACAACTAACACATGGCTCCGAGAGCAGGGACACACGGCAGGGCTCGCTCCTAACCAGTCATATTCTTTACAATTCTATCTTATGTTATGAAGAATATCTTATGTTTTTTATTCAAAATTTAAAATCTTACTGCCCTCACAGTGCTGAGCCTCACATTAAGACGGGCACGAGAGACAAGGACAAGTGTATACATATATTGTATGTGGTAGGGAAGAGGAAAGTTGGGGCAAACCATTCTTGTAATGTAGATTATTGCAGTATAGAGCGAGGGTGATGTCGCACGAGCACCTCTAGGTAGAGGACCTCTCGCATGCGTGTGGAGAAAATAATTTTGTAAATTATTAGAAAGAAATATGTACAAACCCACGTATCACTTGGTTAGTTACATACGTTTATATGAATCAATATTGAATAGTTTTATATTGACGCAGTATATTTCCTTCCACAATCTACAGTCGTGTGCTCTCGCCTCTATAAATCTAGATTCCAGCTTCCACTGCATTCGACTCCGCCCACTGCCACCTCCGATACACTCGCTAATGCTATCTCAGCTACGATGGCTGAGCTGCAGCAGCCGGGCGACCGTGGTGCGGTGTGTGTGCGTGTGTGCGTGTGTGTGTGTATCACACCCACACAACCTGTAGGTGGCTAAATAGACTGTGGAAGGCTGTAGTTGTACTCTAGTGTGACAGAATAGAGTAATGCAACTAACATATTGATTTTGGTAAATTGAATTGAAAGTATGTAAAATAAAAAAATCTTTTGAAAGATCAAGATTACATTTCTATAAGTAAATATTTTTAAAGTTCATCTGTTTTCGCTTGCTTAAAACATATCGTGTAAAAATTGATTAGTTGTGTAACTTAGAGTAAATTTTATCTTATTCTTTAAATTTAACACCTTGTTATTTATGTATGTGGATATCTCAAGATTTTGCCAACTTCGTATAATGCATAGCGGTGTATAGAGGCGACCAACACAGTAATGTACGAGTATGTTTGGAATGTAGGCGTTTGTTGGGAGTTTCCCTTTTTCTTTCACTTGGCAGGACTAAATCGTTATTATTTTTATTTCTTCGTTCGGTAAAGCGCGGCGTTGAATTCCGCCACTAGACACGCAATGCCTCGGGAAATCAGCGGTTAGTGAGGAACGGAAGTATCATAATTTCACAAATACAACGTTATGCGCCTCTTCTAAATCTTTAAACTGAATTTTAATATTTATCTGTTACCTTGAGAGTTACGTGGTAGTTGCTGTATAGTACGGACGTATTTTTTGCAATATCGAGCAATACTAGTACAAGTTGTTGTTTTAAGAAACCAGTTTCCACGCTAGTCGCGTGCATTTCGCACTATCGGATATGCCAGTGGACAGTGTAAACAATACTATGACTTATTTCTAGTATAACTAACGTTGCAATTAGCATGTCATCCGTACAAGACAGTATGGAGAACAGAAATGAAGTTGATAACATTAATGAAAACGAAGTGATATTTCAAACTGAGGAGAGTGAAGAAGATACTCTCGCGTATAGAAAAAAAAGATTAAGAGTTGAAGATGAGAGTGAGACATGGACCTTGGTGGCTAGAAATAGTAAAAGGAAGTATCGAAAAAATTTATCAGAAAAAAGTATAGATGAAGAAGACGGTAAAATAGAAGTTTGTATAACTAGTAAGGAGAAAATTCCCAAGCGGATAGAACTAGCAAGGTGTTTGAAGGACGAAAATATATTAAATATAATAAGAGTTAAATATGCTACTCCTTATAAAATTTTTGTTTTATTTGAAGAAGAAAATGAGGCAGAAAAGTTGATCAATTCAACAATTTTTCAGGAAAAAGGCTGGAAGTGTTATAAAACAGGTGAAGTTGGAACATCCTATGGTATTATTAGAGATATTGACTTAAATCTTTCAGAAAAAGATGTACAAACGAGTATTACATCAAATTTTGAAATAATATCAGTTAAAAGATTATTTCGCAGAAATAATGAGATCGATGGTTGGACAGAAAGTGAAACAGTTCGTCTCAGTTTTAAAGGTTCTTCCTTGCCACCGTATATTTTTATATATGGCTTAAAGGTAAAAGTTGAGCCGTATATATTTCCGGTGACTCAGTGCTCCAAATGCTGGAGATTTGGCCACACTCATAGATTTTGTCCATCAAAACATATAATATGTCCCAAATGTACGAAATTCCATAATAATTGTGACATAAATCACTTCAAATGTATTAATTGTGGAGGGCCGCACATGTCATTAGAGAGAACGTGTCCAATTTACGTTAAAGAAAAGAGAATTAGGCAGTTGATGGCAGAGTTTAATTGTACTTACAGAAGAGCTTTAACGATGTACGTACCTCCGTCTCCTATACAAGAGGATAAAACAAATTTAGATCCAATTGAAAGTTTTCCTGTACTTAATTCGTATCAAGACGTCAATAAAATTGTAAATGAAACACAATCTTATTCTGAAATCGTTAAATCTAGTAAGAAAACAATAAATAATGAAAATAAAAAAACCAAACAAACTAAAAGGAGAACTAAAACAAGTGATAAAAGCAATCAATCAATTAATTCTATGGACTGGGATACATCAAGTGATTCAGAACAGATGAACGTTAAGGTTGATGAGAAGACATCGCGTCGTTCGAAAGAGAAGCCGAGGCAGGATTGCAATCAAATGTCATTTAGCCAACTTGTAGAAAAAATGAAAAATGTGATTTTTGTGCGAAATATATCTTTGAAGGAGAAAATTGTAGAAGCTTTATCGTTTGGTTTAGGATGGCTGATATCTTACTTTAAAGCAAAAATTTTAGAATTACCTATACTTAATAATATTCTTGAATCTTTTTATGGATAACTTATTATGTAGAAATTTTAGTAAGCTTAATATTTTTCAGTGGAACGCACAAAGCCTAAAAACAAAATTAATTGATTTTGATGTACTGTTGAATCGTGAAAAGGTTCACATTGCAGTGATTAGTGAAACTTGGTTAAACGAAGATGATAATATAAGGATTTCTGGTTATAATATTTATCGTCAAGATAGATCTGATGGTTATAGAGGTGTTGCTATTGTTTCTCACCATTCAGTTAGAACAGAGGTTTGCCATACTTTTTCGAATAATTCTGACATCGAATGTTTACATGTTAAAATTCATAACTGCAACAATATTGACAATATTTATGCTATTTACTGCCCACTATCCGCACACACCACACAAAGGGATTGGGAGAATTTATTTTCTCGTATGACATTGAGATCCTTAGTATTAGGAGATTTTAATGGCCATCATCATAGCTGGTCCAATAAGACAGACCGTCGTGGAAATCAAATTTTTGATTCACTTGTAGATAGTCGCTTTATAGTTCTGAATAATAATAGTATATCCACCCGTATTAAGTTAGTCAATAATAGGTTACAAAAATCTTTCCCTGACATTTCTCTTGTATCAGCTGATATTGCTCTAAATTTTGATTGGATCGTAATAAATGAATCTTTAGGTAGTGACCATGTAATAATTAAGTTAACGTTAAATTACTCTATCTCCACAAATAATTTTATAAAAAAGAGGAATTATAAACTGAGTAATTGGCTCGGCTATAGTTCGGAAATTAACTCATCTTTAAGTGATCGAAGTTTTCCTGTAAATGTGCAGTTGGGTTATGATATACTTCTGGATTGTATGAATAGAGCGGCGGATATACATATCCCCTTTATTAAAATAAACTTAAATCCTAGTAATAATTTCAAACCAAAATTTTTCTGGAATATGATTATCTCAAAATCTGTAGCTGAACGACGATTGGCACTTTCTGTATTTGGAGACAACCCAATCCCAAGTAATTATTCTATTTTACAAGATAAAATTTGTGCGGCTCAGAGAATAGTACGGCAATCGAAATCAAAGTCTTGGCACAAATTCTGTAACAGTATTTGTGAAGTGTCGTCAATTAATGAAATGTGGTTTCGAATGAAATGGATAAAAGGACGATATTGTAAAAAATCTTTTATTCCTGCCAATAGTGCTAGAAAGCTTCTTAACAGTCTGGCTCCTGATTTTGTTATGAATAATTGTCCTAATTTTCAATCGAGTAACTCTCAATTAGAATCAGTAATTTCTAGGAAGGAATTGGAAGTAGCCGTCAAATCTAAAGACTCTGCTCCAGGGATTGACATGATATCATTTTCTATGATAAATAACTTACCTGACAGGGGAAAGGAATGGCTTTTGAAATTATTTAATTTGTTTCTTAGAGATGGTGTAGTACCAAATCAATGGAGGGAAATAGCTATTATTCCTATTCCGAAGCCTGGACGTGATCCTGAATCTATATCTTCTTTAAGACCAATATCTCTTATGTCGTGTGTCTGTAAAGTTTTTCATTCAATCTTAAATAAAAGACTTGAATGGTATTTTGAAAAATCGAATACATTTTCAGTTGATACTACTGGATTTAGAAAAGCTCATTCTTGTTTGGATAACTTAAGTAAACTAATTTTGTACATTCAATCAGGATTTGGTCAAGCTAACGCTACTTCTTGCTGTTTTATTGACATTGATGGAGCTTATAATAACATAGATATACATAAACTTCTTACTTTGTTGGATAACTATGGAGTAGGATCAAAAATATGTTATTATTTATGGAGTTTTCTTAGTGTGAGATATTTAAGTATAAAATCAGATACGTTAACGGAAGCCAGATGTTGCAGTAAGGGCTTAGCTCAGGGAGATCCCTTATCTCCTTTACTATTTAATATAGCAACTGCTCATATATGCCAGTCTATTAAAAACGTTTTTATTTCTCAATATGCAGACGATTTTGTTTTGAATACGTCAAACAAGAAATTGAGGTTTGCTTCCAATGAACTGCAATTGGCTTTGAGTAATTTTACTACATTGCTCGATGAATTGGGTTTACGTGTATCGCCTACTAAAAGTAAGGTATGTATTTTTACGAGAGCATATCGGGGTAACAACATCGATCTTAGTATTGATGGTGTTCCCCTAGAAGTTGTGGAAAATGTTAAATACTTAGGGTTGTTGTTAAATCGAAAATTGAAATGGGGGCCCCATATAGACAACTTAAGGGGAAAAATTTACAAATTTTTAAATTTATTTAAAATGTTAGCAGGTTCTGGTTGGGGAATTCACCCAAAGTACTTAACTAAACTTTATGTCTCAATATTGAGAAGTAGAATTGATTGTGCAAGTTTTTTATTTGATGATGCCCCTCATTCACACTTAACCAAATTAGATCAAATCCAAAATCAATCCATGAGAGTTATAGGTGGGTTTATCAGAACAACTCCTATTCATGTCATGGAGAGTGAACTAGCTTTACCTCCTTTATATATTCGTCGCCAATATTTAGGTGGAAAATACTTGCTTAAAGCAAAATCTTTAGAAAATCATACTATAATTTCGTTTCTTAATAACTGTGCCTCGTTTTTTGATAAGCCATATTGGATCCGTAGGAAGAAACCCTTATTAATAGTGTTGTTTAATGAAATTCAAAATTTTCCAATTCATAGAAGCAAAAAATGAGAAATGTTTAATTTAAGTATATGGGTTTCAAAAATTGATTTAGAACCTCACATTCAGCTAAAAATTCCTTATATTAATAAAGCAAAACGTTTTTATAATGAACTTGAATTTATTAAAACAAATTGTATTCATTATTTAAATTTACGATATCCGAACTATTACAAATTATATACTGATGCATCTATTGAAAACAATAATATTGGAATTGCTTTTTATGATCCACAAGAGGAAACTAACATGAGATTTAAAAGCAATTATAAAATTTCAATCATGTACGCTGAGCTAATTGCTCTCGCTGAGGCATTATCCTATATTGAGACAATTAATTTTGATAGATTTGTTATTTTTACTGATTCTAAAAGTGCATTACAACATTTGACTCGATGTACCTCGACTTTTCGAGGAACACCGATAGCCAATACTATTATTGAAATTATCTTTAAATTAAAATCTTTAAGTAAAAATATTTTACTGCAATGGATTCCTTCTCATGTTGGAATCGTTGGCAATGAGAAGGTAGATATATATGCCAAGGAGGCCAGCTCTGATGGAAATGTAATTAACGTGCTACCCTTCTATACAGACTGTCTTTATTTTATAAAAGAAAAATGTAGAAATAATTGGAAAGAGTATTTTAATAAAAGATCTAAAGAAAAAGGTATATGGTATAAAACAATTCAACCACAACCCTGTTATCATTCTTGGATAGATATTTGTAAATTAAATCGGGATGATATTGTAACGGCATTTAGGCTTCGCTCCGGACACATTCCGTTAAATAAATTTGGATTTTTAATGAAGAAAGTTCTTTCTCCTAATTGTCCCGACTGTGGGGTTGTAGAGGATGTCTACCATATTTTGACGGAATGTACCCGTAGTGAACCATTGCTTTCACGAGTTGCAGATAGAACAATTGGAAGTTGTAATTTGTATCTTGCAAATCCTACTTCAGATTTAGCTAAATTGTTATATAGTATAGTTAAACTTAATGTAAGCAAACGTAAATAATATGAAAATGTTAATCTAACATAATTTTTAAAAATATTTGTAATACTAACCAGAGCAACATAGTCACCCTAGTGACTCAGCTCTTAAAATGAGAATAAAAAAAAAAAAAAATCTGTTACCTTAATTGAGTAAGAATAATATATTTGAATTTAAATCTGTAAATATTTTATCTAACAAGTTTCTGTGATCTTTCCCTTTTTTAACGTGTATAAAGCCACATTATAAACTACTAGCATTTATAAAGTACGCAGACAGCCTATAAGAACACACCAGCTCGCCATAGACAAATTTAGGAGTATGCCAAAACAATATTCCCTTAAATAAGGCCCGCGAGCCATTGTCTCATTCCTTAGCGAGGTGTAAGCCCTATAAAGATATCAACTTGAATCGATTGTTGCCATCGGACAATACAGTGTTCCCGCCACCGCCACCGCCGCCACCACCGCCGCCACCACCGCCGCCGCCGCCAGTTTATATTAAATTACGACTCACGTAAAAACAGTACCTCGGACTCTGGTAATAAGGATCATTGCGTGTATCTTCAGTAACTAAACGTCGCTCACGTACGCTTTTGTCGTACAAATTATTTAAAGTTACGATATCGATGTCACGCCGCAATCAACACATCACAGCTTTTAAGTAACTCGGATACCGATGAAATATATAAATTGTTTTTTTTTTGGTCGATTATTTAATATGAATTAAAAAAGCTTTAATCGTAGTTTCAATCATCGAACATGGAGAATGTTCGATTTAAATCTAGTTAGTGCACCTGAAGCTGCTTAACGCTTCTGCTATTTACCACTAACTTCAATTCAGTTCCGGCGAGGCGAGGCGAGGCGAGGGTACGAGAAGGCAGCTTGGACGTAGCACGTGCACCATGTCGTCGTACAGCTACTGCCGCCGCGCAGCATTAGGACAAAAAATATTGCCGAATATATCATATTAATAATAAATATCGAAATAAAAGAGAAAGAATGTAATAATCATAGCATTAATATTAAGTAATAAATACTACTTTGCTATGTCTTACATTAACTTACAAGTTACATTCTCATGTAAATACATTTTAATTAATATTCATGTCACAAGAGCAACACTCATTATTTAGTCATTGTCTTTAAAAAGAACATCTCGTTATGATAGGGCGATCAGAGAGTGTGACAGCTGTGACAGCTGTGTAGAGCCGTGCAGGGACCAGGGCCAGGTCCAGGATGATAAAGTAGAAATCAGAGAGAAGATTCTGAAAGAGTGCGCAAAGTTAGTGATATGCAGTAAAAGGTAATGATGTTCTATAGTTAATTCTTTTTTTAAAACAAATAGTTTTTTTTTTTGAAATTTAAATTAACATGGACTTGTTCCGTTAGATTGACCTTAGAATATAAACATTTATTGTTGTTGTGTATGGTCTGTTGTTTAAAACTTTTAAAAGGAAACGATTTCATCATTTATATTTTTTGCGTAACTTTAACCGTTTCCACAGCACACGCGTATAGATGCAAAATATTTTATTGTTACTAAACCATCGGTCATAATGTGAAATAATCCTATGTCATCTACATACTGGCTGTCCGATGTAAAAATAATTATTCAATTTCAACTTCAACAGTAGTTCCTGAGATCATCGCATCCCACCCTCACAGAAAGTCCTCATCACGTTAAACATCAGTAGGTATTCCTATGGTGGTTTATTCATATCTTTTAAAGTGTGCCGGACTAAGCTTCGTTCGGTTGGAGTTCCACACCACACCTTTGTTTTTTTATGTCAAACGAAAAAGATCATCTTATTGACAATTTTTTCCTAAGACGCTATATTGATATTTTGTGTAGATTAAATTTTTAAAATAGCCCAGCAGTTTTTGCGTGAAATACAAACAACGAACAGACAGGCAAAACTTCCAAAAATCATAACATGATTGTCTTCGGCTACTTGGGTAAAGTCCTCTACCAGTATTTCTGTAGATGTCGATTAATCCGATCATTATCGGCATTCAGATAGCTAAATACCCATTATCAAGTTACAAATGTGTGGTGTTTACTTAAACGACTTCACAATCTATTAAGTATTTAAGTAGCTCCACATTTACGAGTCCCGCGGGAAGTCTAACGGGGCATTGTTCAGTGAGCCAGTGACGCGACACTCCGCCGCAGCCACAAATAGATGGCAACACGTGACAGATGTAGAGACGCCGTGATTTACGCAGGAATGTATCTGTCTTATTAAATACGTGCTCTTAATGAGATCTTACATAATTACATCGGCTGGGAGCCCGGAACCGGCACGGCGGCGTGCGGCGCACGTGTGCAACTATTACACGCTAAAATGTACTCAAAACGAGGGCGACAAAGAGCTCAGCCACTATTTATTACGTCCGAGCCATTAGGGCGGTGTGGGCGTCGCTCCGGTCGCGCTCTGTCGCGAATAACGGTTTGTTTGTGTGGCGAGAGGCCGCGCTCGAGTTTCAGTCGCGCCGCTAATGAAGAGGACCGCGCGGCGGCTCTCAGTGCCGTGACATGTGGCAGTTCTGCGAGCCTGCAGGCCTCTCTCTATTTTGATGTATATTTGCCTGATAACGACTTTTTATTTTTATTGTTTATTGTAGGATATTTATTAGAGATCATCCAACTTAAAATTTTCATTAAATTTGCCGGAGTATTTGTATTATTCATTTCTTTGTCTCTAACCATTTTAATTAGAAGATATTTACATAATGTACGATAACTAGCACATGTTTCTAGTCAGTGTTGACGTCACAATTATTATTAAAAGTAACGGCGGTATATAAAACATAACATTACTTAGGATGTTTTACTAATTCATTTTTGTTCGTACTTGTATGGACTCTTACTATTCCTAAAGATAGATACCTGCTAGGTCAACTCACTTGTAATTATTAGATGCCACATCTCGGTTCGTCTGCAGCTGTAGATCTGTGATCTATCAACACTTGATATATTGGACTGTTACTATAAAAGCTCAGACAAATGATTTGGTACATTTTTAAAAGAAGTTTCATAAGAAAAATGTTTAGATTTGGTATATAGTTGCTATTATTTGGAACGAAAGATTTTGGATTTTTACCATTCGAGTCTGAGGTAACGTAATCACTTCGCATTCGACAACACTTCGCTTCGCAAACATATTAGTTATTATTATAGTCGGAGCTACAAAGACTGTGACAACACCACGGTTCACGAAGATTACATTTCCCACGAGATTGCCAAGCAACTACCGACCTTATTATAACAATTTAAGATTCACAATACTTCGAAGTATCTATACAAGTCAATTACCAGTTTAATATTCTTGCAGAATGAAGCCGCGGCGGGTTTTGTCAAGTCATTATCTACTTCCCTCGAAGTTAAGGAAACAAAGCAACCAGGTTAAAGTGTTTCCATGAAGCTGGAGAGAGGCGTCCTTCGTTTCAGCGTATAGTGCGATGTACCAACGACGTCACCCAGCGCATCGAGGCTGTCAAGGTTCAAGTGTTCAAGGTTTAAGACTGAACTTTGAGATTTTTTGTGATAATTAACTATTTCGTAAAAATGTTTTAGAAATAAACGTGTCTTACAGATTTAAGATGCTTTTTGAAAAACGGTTTCTGTTTTAACTGCTTTATAGTAGGTTAGTATTAAGCGTCAACTAGAAACAGGTCATACTTACTTAACCTTGATTTCATTATCCAAAAAATGTTTAAAATTATGCGTGAAATCATTGGAGTGTCAGAAAATAAATACTTAATTATTTATTTTTCTCAAAATCATTTACTTTAAACGCCGTTACATTTGTACATTTTCATATGGATAGTTAAAAATAACATTGTCACAATCTTTTTGTAGATGAGGCCCGCTCGCAGGGCCTTTAAAATATTACGAATTATCGAGTGTTTGAAATATCAGAGAAAAGGGAAAAAGTTCGAATTATTTCGTAATAATCGATTATAAATGAATAATAAAAAAATTTTTTCGGAAGTGTGTGTCAAAGTACTGCGTAATTTTTCTCTATTTTTCGCTTTGCAACTTCAAACTGTCGAGTGTTGGTGGTGTCGGACGCCTCTCGGTTCGAATTATCGCTGGTTCGAATTAACAACTATACTTATTATATTATATATAACATCACCGCTATAAAAAATCTTGTCATACTTAAATTGACTGTGATAAATATTTTAAAAAGAAAGACGCAACTACTTCTGTCGTTTGTTTGAGTTTAGCTTGGCCGTTCACTTGTATACGAGTATATCGACACGTAAAATGCTTAAAAAATGTTCGACGGTCGGTCAAATACCTAATATTAAACTATATTAATAAAAATCGCAGTAAGGAAATTTAGACTTGACTTAGCTCTCGCTTTGGCTTAGCTCTTAACCTAGAGATTTCATTACTTTTTATCGAGAAACAACCATCTTCATCGAGTCGAGATTTAGCTGGTTTTTTACATTGCGTTTTCGGTGAGATTTGGATTACCCAATGAGAAAAAAAAAGAATTCATAATTTGTTATAATTTATTATATTTCATCAATAGTAAGTTCCGCCACTCAACACGCAATACCTCCAGAACTCGGCGGAATGTGGGGAACGGAGTGTCTTAACACTAGGTTCCCTCTGATTACCCAGCTGTACCTACACAGTGCGGGGTACAGCGTGACGCTGATTTATTTATCAATTATAAGTAGGTACCTATAGAATATATTTATTGTGCATGTCTTTCTCTTCTGTTTTCTGTACTCTGATAACAATGATTGAGTATAACTAGGTAAATTGCACATCTTATTTTTTTAAGTTACACCTACAAATTAAAACTGAAAAAATTCTTTTAATTATTGTATTTAACAACTTAATCTGTATATATATATTTATCGATCAATCCAAATCCTTTAGATCAAAACAGAAGTAAAAAAATTGGACAAGCGCTCGGACCCCGATAATTCTGTACGAAAATTGGAGCTTAGACAGAGCCCTGTCATCTGAAATCTCACTTGAATCAAACTTTTATACCAAATCTTGCCCCCTTTTAGACGATTATTTTTCATGATTTAACCACAAATGTATAGTTTTTAGATTTTTTTTCCGAATGAATACTATCTGTAGAGCAGCTACCAAATTTCATAATTCTACGTCAACTGAAAGTATCTTATTAATTTTGATTCCGTTTATAGCGGCCATATCTCTTTTTAAGTAAATGTAGAAATACGTTTTTAAATTTCAACTCGCGCTTGAAAAAAAGAGTTCTTGAAATAAAGTCTCTTGACAGACAGACAGACAGACGGAAGGATAAGAAAGTGACCTTATAAGGGCCCCTCTTTTCCCTAGAAGTTACGGAACCCTAACAACTACAATATCACACGACATTTTAATTAAAACAAAACTCACAAGTTATTGAAAATTTCAGCCCCAAAAATGAAACGGTAAGAACACATATTTTAAAGTCAAACAAATGTTTGCACACCAACTATTCCTTGATGCAATGTTGCTCCTGCAACATTTTGACACATTACGAGAAATGTGAACACATGAACATCGGGAGACGTACTAACTATCCTAACCACGAGACTCTTTGAGTATTCAGCCAAATTACTTGAAGGAAAGATGCCGAAAGGTCGCAACAAAGGTCGAAGTTACCGCCAAATCAGAGCAGATTTAAAGTTAAATTACGCGACAATGCTTTATATTATAAAAAAGCGAGAAGAAACGGATAGTGTTGAAAATATTATTAAAAATAGGCGTCAAATTGTAAAATAGGTTAAAAAAACCATTTGCAAGCGCTCAAAGCTTAGCGAATTACATTGCTTCACGTTCGGGTGAGGCTGTAGGTACCTACTCTAAGAAACTGCAACAAAAACGTACTATATAATGGTCTTCGTTTCAGAACAGTGAGGGAAAAGCCTTTCATAAGTGAGGCCAATAGAGCAAAAAGACTAACATTCACGAAAAATAATATTTTTTCTGACGAAATTAAATTAAATCTTTTTGGACCGGACACACGGAGATTTGTGAGTCGCAAACCAAATACCGAACTGCAGACGACACACGTGCACAGTAGGCACAGAACAATGAAACCAGCAGATTACGTTAAAGTTTGGCGCGATAGCTTATCAAAATTAGGCATAAGTGAGACATACAACTTCCAGCCGGTCAATGAACCCAGCACACAGCTATGTACTCTAAGGAATGGTTGCTGTACAATAACTCGTACAATCGCTTCACAATTTGTGGCATCTGCTGGATTTAAATGTGCGGAAAATAAAATTTTTAAATAAAAATGATATGAAGTGTGCTTTGGTGAAAAATGTGCTCAAATCCCGATTCAAACAACGTCCAAATTAGTGGAATCCACGCCACGGAGATTGCAAGCCACCGTTGATACTAATGGAATGCACACAAAATATTAACTATCTTTTCTTTCATTTATTGATCCTCGATTTTTTATAAAATACGAACAAAAAGGTTGGTGTGTACATAAATACCTAGTTAATTCATTGAAATATGTGTGTTTACGGTATTTTAAGTTATTAAATACAAAAATTGTACAATAATTAGGGGCTAGTCGGGGCGCAGGGGCACAAAGTGTGACTGTGAAACCGACTGGTTGTGGGTTCAATCCTCAATCGAGGAGATGAAATATTTACTTAAAGTTATATTTCCATTTTTTCGCTCTGTTGTCAAGGCAAAGCGCGGAGTTGACTTCCGCCACTCAACACGCAATGCCTCCAGAATTCAGCAGAAAGTGGGGAACGGAGTGTCTTAACGCTAGGTTCCCTCTGCTTACCCTGTTGTGTGCGGGATACAGCGTGAAGCTGATTTATTTGACTTAAGTACAATAATTAACTGAAATCATTTTGTTTGTTTGTATTTGTAATTTCAAAAACTTAGGCGTGCAAATACTTTTTTAGACCTATCATGAATTTTCCGAAAGTTCCATATTAAATATTATGATCAAATTTATTAAATGACTACCTATAATTTTATTATTTTTAAATTCAAATATGTCCCGTGGGCATTTCGTCGTCACACTTAATAAATCGCCTCCGCTCATATCCCACGAAAATAAAACATTGTTAAAGCTAAAGAATGGCCGCCAGAAATAAGTGACGCGTTCAGCTTTATTTATCTCGGCGGAGAGCGCGCGCGTTAGGAGGGAGAGGGAGAGGGAGAGGGACTGCTCGAGAGGCGGGAGTGAGCTATTAAACATGCAAATCAATCGACGTTAAATTAGCACTTCCGCCTCCGAAAGGACGCGCCGCGACGTGCGCTGCAGCTGAACTGCCTGATCAAACAGTTCAACGCAAATATATAGAGTCGTTAGGAGTGCAATATATTACTTCATTGGTTTATTTAACAAACTGATTAAACTGTGAAAGATAAAAGAATCAAGAGATTCTTACTTATATCAACACGAAGAGGGTCTAAACACACTCCACCATTACCATTGTGACGCAGAATGCAGAACTTAACATCTTAACACTAGGTTATCTCTGTCGACCCTATCAAGTAGATAGGAGATCCTATCTACGCCACTCGGCGGCGCGCGTCGGTCGCCGGTGACGCCGTCCCGACCGCCGCCGCCGTTAACACTCCATTAGCATAAATAAGCGTGACAAATTGACTCGAGACCAGTCTGTTTGTTTTACGATTTACTTATTAGTGTCGGAGGCGCGGAGAGTGCGGAATGTGCCCAAAACGCCGATAGCTGACGTACGGGAGACGCGCCGTGTTTACAAACACGCGAGGGCGCGCGGGAGGGCGCGCGGGAGGGCGGCGCGGGAGGGCGGCTAATGGCGCTATTTGCGGCCGACTTCGAATTCTCAGCTTTGTAATGGCATCCATTGTTTATTTCCATCCCGCGGCGTGACGTGATTAATGCGCTTTACAAATAGCTTGTTTTAATCCGTAGCTTTATCGACGTGGAAACCATTTTGATCATTTAAATTTTAGTGAAGAGCTCCAGAAACTATTATTTTAATTGCGGTCCCGCAACCCGCAACCTGCAACCCGCAACCCACTCGGTTACATCTGCAGTCCAAATTTAACCTCATAAATGTAATGTGCTCATTATATTAACATCATTTAACAATAGAAATGTAACAGTGATCTTATAAATGTGTACAATTTACTGGACCATTGAACAGTACTTAATCTGTCGTGTCTCGTAGTGTCTCGTGTCACGTGTCCGTGTCACGTGTCCGCGCCACCAACACAGCTGCTGCTCACATCTCGTAGTTGAGTGGTCGGTAAACGCTTTAAACACAAATAAACTATCACTTCTTACTACAATTAAGACATCGCTTACGTTTCTATTATTGTTGTTTTCGACGGGGAGAGACCGTTGCTGGGATAAATAAAATGCAGTTTAATATTTTATAAGTAATATTTATTTTGAGCCCGCTCTTGAAGCTATTCACAATAATCTATAGATACATTACATTTACACGACAGCTCGTGGGGGATGCAGGGGGATGGGGAGGCGAGTGCGAGCTACCACTATTAGCCAATTGAGAAACAATAAATGTAGCAGGAATTCGCTTCATACGTAAATAGCTCACTTGCGACGCTGCGCGTGCGCCGCGGGCCAGTCGTAGCTCGCACTCGCCTCGGCGCTACTCACTCATACACTCATTTCATCTGTACAATGTAAAACGAATTATTTTCGAAGCGTTCAAAATTTTAAGCATTCTGCTTCTCTGATAGAACGGTGTCATAATCTGCACACTACCCATAATTAATTACAAATAATGAAATAATTAATATAGGCATTATGTTTTAAATGTTAGCTGCGTTTCGGAAAATGCATGGAAAATTTACATGAAAAATATTTTATGTTTAATATCAACGGGCATCGTGTACAAATGACGACTCCAGCAAGCTGTCAGTTTGCTAATACTCCGTGAAACACATCTCTTTACGCGATGCTCCACGTGTGAGCGGAGAGCGGAGAGCGACAATATTATACATGACTCTTTATAAATTGTATTGTAAAATGAAGCATATTTACCATAGATATTTATTTTATAGATATAGTTGTAACACTTACAGAAATATGTAGGTAACTGATTTTTACATCTTCTAACAATTTAGTTTCGCATTTTTTGTTATCTAATGATACAAGAGTTGTAGGTACTTATTTATTTTAATCAATACAAATGTAACACTGTTTTGTAATGATAGTGGGATTTCTATACAAGGTGTATAAATCGGACAGAAAAATAACGAAACTCTTAAGCATGTCTCGTGCCTCACAAACCTCATAAGCCTCACACGCGGGGCATATCTATCTATATGTACAACTATGTCTTACGCTAGCACTAACGTACGGTACGTATATACATACGGCGCGGCCTCGTCCGCTGCACCTCGCCACCACCCGCCTCGCGCTGCGACACCACCAGCGCGGCGGCGGCGGGCGCAGCCGCGAGATCCAAGCCTTACACTATACTCTACAACTAAGGGTACCTGTTGCCGTCGGTAGAGTGCACACTGACTCAAACAGAATTATCACAGACGATTTCTACGCAAATTAAAAATTATGGGAGTCTTCTCTGACATACAACATTATATACACAGCTATTGGATTCATGTGGAAATGGGTACTGTTCATTTGTTTAGCGACTCGTGCGCTCTCTGCCCTGACTTTATAAAATCAACAAAATTGCATGAATTTCGTAATATTTTAAATATTCAAATATAACATTATTAGAAATCATATTGAAAATGTACTGGCCATTACTAATAAAGGTAAGTAGGTTTGCGTCCCGACACTTCACTGAGACACACGAGTCGAGGAGGAGGAGCGGGGAGGCTCCCATGACGGTCGCTTCTCGGAACTCTACATAACTGCAACTAAAGTTTTTCTTTTCTTAGGGAAATTATTATAATAATGACAAACCGAGTCATTCCGCTTCCTTTATTACTATGACTTCACGTATTATAACTGTAATGATATATGATACTGCGTAAAGTAATAAATGTTTTAACAAGTAGGCCGCTACTTGAAAAATAACAATAGGTATGAATGAGAACGTGTTCATTTGACACGTCACGTCGTCACGTCGTCACGTCGACGTCAACAAAGTGATCTCTCGAAGTTAGTTCGTTTATATTTGACGTCACGCTGACGACTTTGTTCCCGAGTTGCGTACAAAGTATGTACTCTACAAAGTTACTTCTAAATGTCTTTTAATTCATAAAATTAACTGTATGTAAATCGACAACTTCACAATCGGAATATAATAAGAAAACATTTCATTGCAAATTTGTAATAAATAAAAACAAATATATATACCTTATTGTTAAAATTCTTTCAAACAAAACATATATTTTTTTGTACTTTGACTTTACATAGTTACTTTAATTTTAGTAGGTATTTGCAAGAATTATAATAGAATATTTCACTTAACAGATTACAAGAACATCTTGCAGCCTGCTGCTGCCTTAGTTAAGTAGGTAGATACTCAAATTATATAACTAATAAATATAAATATATTGCATGTAATACTGAACGTAGCAACTCTATTTTCCAGTGAATGTAGTTTTTAAAGAACTCCACCAATAATACCAATTTAAATGTACACCAACAACGATACAACTTATGAATTACTTAGGTGACTGCGAGCAAGCGACCAGGTACCCGCACGTCTACGTCTACGTCTACGTCTAGGATAGAGTGTTTGTTAACAGCCAGCTCAGAACCAGTACAGGTCCTTCGACGTGTCCTGCACCTGCGCCTCCAGACCTGCGGACAAATACGACAATGAGCATTGCAAGCATTATACAAATCATTTCAATTGACCAATACATATATATGTTTGCGCTCTTTTGTGGAAAAAGTTCGAGGACTTTAAATAGGACTCAGATTTTATACAAAATGTACGACGCAGGTCAGTCGGTACCTATTTGAACGGCATCTATTTATACTTATATAAGCCTGCTAAGCGCGCGGCGGTGGTCTCGCCACTGTCAGTTCCGAAGAGTATCTTGAGGGCGTCGTCGATGTACGCTGATTTGAACAAAATACTTTGACAGATTTGTAATTTTCAATATATTTTTTTTATTTTACGTATAATTTTTATGATGATCTTTCACTTTAATCTTTAGTTACAAATTTTTGTTTCAAAAACAGAAATAGACACACACAAGAGGCGTTGGGCGTTTCACAAGATTTGTTTTTTTTAGTTTTTGTAGCTCACTCTCGAATAAAAAATCGCTCGCGTAAAAAAACGGACAAGCGCGAGTAGGGTTCGCACTGATGGTTTCGTACAAAAATTGGAGATCTCAAGCTTTTCCTGAAATTCAAGCTTAGCTTACCAAAGCCCTTTCATCTGGTACTCACTTGTACTAGCGGCTTCAATATCTACCAAATTTTGCCCCCCTTTAAAGGCTATTATATATTTTTTACATTAACCACAAATTTTTAGTTTTCAGATTATTTTCTGAACTAGTACCTACCTACTACCTATAGATGCTAGCTACTAAATTTCATAATTCTAGGTCAACCGGAAGTACCTATTCTATTTATTTTGAGTAACTGTATAGTGCCGAAACGCGTTTTTTGCGAAATAAACGGCCATATCTTTTTTTAAGTAAATGAACGACAAAAGTATGATTTTTTCAGGAAATCAAGGATCGTAGATCTGAGTACCTACATATGTACGTATGTTCAATACAAGGTATTTAAAATGCTTTATATTTCTTGTTTTTGATGACAGATAGTAAGTACTCAAATATTAGTTTTTTTGTTTATATGATATTTCAATAAAACTATTTTCCTAAACAGTGTTTGCTTTCTTTTTATCTTGTGAAATATATTACCTTTTAAGTAGGGTGGGCGTTAATTGCCTGGGGTAGGTACCTTATGTTAAAATAGCTTTACATGAGTAGATAAAATTATTTAAACCAGTTCGTTGGTAATGTAATAATTAATGTGGTATCTGTTAGTAATATTTTTATATCCAGTAACATTTTTTATAGCATAATTCTCATTTAACAGGTGAGGGCGGCGGGGGGCCGACGGCTCATCGACGTGATTGTTATAAATGGCCCGCTCCTATCACGGCGCCGCATCTGCCGTCGGGAGAGTGAGTACCTACCTACTGTACCTTATACAGATACTAGATAGCATCGCTTGGTCGAATTATTACTATTCATTTATCACTAGTTGAGTGTATACGAGTAGGTACCTACATACATACATACATACCGACACGCACCAACGAACCATGTTATTGTTTTGCTTAGGACCATCTATTTATATTAATTAATTGTCTCAAGTATTTTTTTCATAATGAAACTATGTTCTTAACCGGACGGTATGAAGAAAAAAATAGTATTTATAAATCACCTAAATATAGGTAGGTAGGTAGGTACTTATTAAATCTGATAGATATGTAGGTACCTTTAGCATATTATAATTTAATCCTATAGAATATAATAACGTAGCTTTTAAAGAATAATACTTAAATAACAGTAATATTCATATTTTAATTTTAATTACTTTTTTTTAAATAAAAAAAAAAAACAAATAGGTAGGTATCTATTGACATAGGTTACGGCATGAGTATTTGAAACAATGATAAAAACACAAATTAAATAAACTATTGTTTACTTTAAAATTAACTTTAGACACGTTTTACTAATTTAATGTTATTTAAATAAGTAGATATAAGAAACAGACACAAAAACGAAAAAGAGTAAGTAGTTCGTAATAAAATGTTAACTATCGCTCGATCTAGAACGGTGACAGAGAGTGGCGTCACTCTATGATGAATACACTACAATAGAGGTATTCATTGAAGCAGTGCGGCCGGCCGGGGAGGTCGGGGGAGGTCGGGGGAGGCCGGGGTAAATCGGGGGTGGCGGTCGTCGTAATTGACATCGTGCGTGATTTACTACGCCACCCCCCGGCTGTGAGACGAGAGGGGGGAGTGGGGGGAGGCGGTCAGTGGTCATCGCGATGCTATTGGCTCGCTAGTCGCCGGGCCCCGCCCCTCCCGCTGCGGTCACACGCCATCGCTGTACCTCCCACCGCCCGCTGCGAGCCTGGTGGCAGCGCGCGCCGGACGCCGGACGCCGGCCCGCGGGCGTAGGCCGTGTTATAGAGATAGGTGCCTTCCTATATGGACAGTTGCGGGATAGATGATGGAACGAAAAGTACAACCAACATGAGGCCAGATGTCCCAACGTCTCCAAATTATTTAGAATTATTTTTTTAATATAATTGTAATTTATTTACTTTTAAATATTTATATTTTTTATCACATAATCAGCTTCACGTAGTATCTCGCAAACAACAGAGTAGGTAGAGTGAACCTAGTGTTGAGACAATCCGTTCCTCCATTTACACCCAATTTATCGAGACATTGCGTGTTGAGTGGTGGAACTCAACGCCGGGCATGTGCTTTAATGCAGAGCGAGAAATAAACATATTGAGAAATAATAGTTCATTCCCTCGAGTGAGACTTTTTTCTCCTTTTAGTTCTTTTCTTCTGTCTAATATAGTTTCTCCTTTCTATAAAAGAAGGATTAGGGGCTAATATCCTGTAATAGCTAATATAAATGGAAAATTAAAGTGACCATATAAGTTTTATTACAATATATGGCTAATATTTTATAATAAATGAAACATCGCTAGTTTCAACTGGGGGTGTCAGTAGTTAATGCGTGCCACAAATAAATATACAATATTATATATGTTGATTGAGTATTCTTCAGCCATCAATGAAGCCAATATTTATGAATGCTGGTTATTTGTACTACGCGGCTTTGACTCCTGTGGCTGACAGATTTTCTAACTCAGGTTTCTATTTATATCTCAATGATTTCCTTGTCGCGCTTTGTGGAGTTTGTTCTGCGTTCATCAAACTAGGCTGGATTTATTTTAAAAATTCCTGCCGAATTGAACCCGATCCTTTCCTTTCCCAGACACGTAGTCCATACCTTTTTATACTTTTTTAAATGATTACCAATATAGGTACTTCCATAGGTACCTATGTATTTTTATTTTTAACGAACTTTAAGTTAGAACTAGGCGTACTTATCTCTAGATGTTGATTCTTACATCTTACTCCAAAAATATGGATTGTAATTTTCTATATAATTTATAATCTTTATATTAATGTAGTAACTATGAACAGTCGCAGCGCAGGGGCACAAAGTGTGACTGCAAAATCGACTGATTGTGTAATTGTATTTTTCTTTTAAATGAAATTATATAGGAAACCCACGCACACCAATAGATACCTCAATGGTGAATCTCACCACCACCCTACACAGTTATCTACCGTTGGCAAATCTTTGTTTCAGAGAGCGAGAGTGGTGACCTCTGTGACGGTGAACATTTAGGGGACGAGCTTCGCCAGGTAAAGAATTCCCTTCATCAGAACAAGCTGCCAGTTCCCCGCCAGCGTTGTCAGAAGACCAACAAGCCACCCACAGTAGAGAGACATTCATCACATCTAAAGATTCAATTTCCATAAAATATATAATACCAAATATACGCAATTAATCCGGTTAAAATAGTTTCATTTAAAATGTGTAATAATCATAAAAATCAAAGAACTTAGATATTATATTTTCATGCTCCGCCCTGGTGTCGAGATAAAGCGCGTCGTTGAGTTCCTCCACTCTAGGCTAAGAGTGTCTTAACACTAGGTTTCCTCTGCCTACCCTGCAGTGTGCGGGATACAGCGTGAACCTGATTAATTATTGAATAATATATTCACAATATTTTATTTAGGACCCTTTTGGCCACTGGCTGACAAAGTGGTGGCAAAGTCTAATCGTTAGTAAAAATCTTTTAATGTATCAGATGAACCAAGTATAACTTATAGATATCTGCGAGATCCAAGTGGCGGGTACGAAAATAATTTAATTTTTATCGCATTATAACTTGTTTTGCATCGATTGCCGAATTTTTATGGACGAAAATTATATAAATTTTAAACGAGGCGTCCTCGACGCAGGGGAAGAAAATGTAATCAAAATAATAAAAATTCCGATACAACAAATAACTACTTCAGTCTAATGTGTGTTTTATGCAGCCTATATATTAGTCTATTGTAGTAAGTAGTCTACAATACGCATGTTTACTTTACTAATTATACTCGTAACACGCAGATAAACTATATATTACAGCTATTTTATAATAGTTTTCATATTAAATTTATATTGGTTTTTATATTAAATATGATCTCTGAAGACATCTACAATTAATTTACTTATGTAGAGTCAGTTCCATAAATATGGATCACCATATCGTTTTCTTTTAATAAAACCCAATTGTATGAAGATACTTTAATGGTTTCTATGCAAATAATTTGATGAACTATTCAAGAATAACTATTTTACATCAAAAAGTTATAAAGGTATATTTTTCTAACTAAACTTACTAAGTAATAGTCAATACGCAAATGAAGAACTTTTGCAACAAGGTATTAAAAATGGACCACCTAGTTTTTAATATGGACCTTGTAAATTTAATATAGTCGACCGTTTCACACAGAAAGTTTTCGACCCTTATAGGTAACCTAGTCATTATTTTTTTATGGTTAGTATGGCCATAGTCGAGTCGAGTCTTTGGCCTACAGCTATCTAGTAGGTAACTTTTTTGGTTTAGACGCCATTATCTATAAAGAAGAACAGTCTGCAATATGGGACACGTGTTTATAATGCGAACCACTGGTCCATATTTGTGAATCACTTACTAGTCCATATTTAGGGAACTTACTAAGTATAAACACAAGTACGTAGGAGCCACCTAGCGCACTCGGGCTCTATGTTTGTAACTATTAAGTAACATAGGAAGCCAACCTACAACTCTTTCATCACACAGCTTTCAGCTTATGAGACATGAAATAATAAAAGCTTAATAAAACTTCTAAGAATAAAGTGTTTTTTCTCAAAGATAAAAGAATAGATTCTGAATAGATAGAATAGATATAATAGAATAGATTTCTGAAAGATATAACAAAGTTGTTTTTATTTTACGAATATTGCAAGAATCTGTACAGAGTACAGAAGTTTATGTTCTAATATATATTTCGTGCGCATTTATAATAATTTCTAATGTAAAACTATTCAAAAGTCTGTTTTACATTATCGTAAGTTGGGTGAGGTCATTTAATTGTTTTGTAACTTATTGCATTGCTACAGACTACCTTGCAATATGGCGGTAACATTTATTTCTTTACACTCGTCACAACTCACATTTATGAATGAATTATTCAAGAAATTTACAAAAAATAGTCATGTTTGTTATCATATTGGTGAAATAACATTCAAAATGAGTCGAGTAACTTCTGAATTTATCCACTAGGGAGGTGCCTCACTAGTACCTGCCGATGTGAAATATGATTATAGCGTACATAACAGTAGGTATAAGGAGTTTTTACATGATAATATAAACATAAAGTCAAATCGGACGCAACGGACGGAATAATATGATCTCTATTTTTATATTTTTAATGTCACCAGTGTTGTATTTTAATTCAATTTATTTAATACTTTTCGTCGCTTGCGAGTAATAGACGTTATTTGTCGGTGAGTGATTTTTATGTTTCCTACGAAAGTTGTATTGAATACCAGAATGAAAACTATCCCGTAAGTTAGCGAGACCTAGACCTCAATCAATTACCTATCGTGCGAAAACGCACGCACTATATTCCTAGTAGTTATCGTTATTTGAAGTAAGTAGTTTGACTTTATCATTTTTTACAGAATTCACAACCCTGTCCACAACATGTAACTCCAGACTCTTAAATATTACCATATTTAAAATTCAATCAAATCTGTCTAATAGTTTTTGCTTGACTTGCGAACAAACATTCTGCAAAGTGGTTCTTTATGCTTTTATTATCGATATATATATTAAGGGTAGTTTAAAATCTTTAATGCACAGAATTGACTTTTCTATCCTTTTATTATACTTATATAGAGATTTCTTATTTTATTATATGTAAAAATAACACGATAAATAGTTATTGTATTGGTACAGGATTGTCAATTCGCAGGCGTATATTGGCATCGAGCGACGCACGACGCATGACGAAGGTCCTCGGAGGGCAGAGGGACTTATGCGTGAGTCCCTCAGCACTTAGTGTGACACTCGTGACACCCGTACGTGTGCGACACACCCTCTGTACGCCCGCCCCGACCTCAACCCCCCGCCCGCCCCCGACCGCCCCCGCCCGCCCTATACAAATATAACGCCATCTTTGTCAACTTCGCACATATACTCGTATACGTACATGTCACTTTCAGTAAAGTGGTTAACCCTTGGGAGGGAACTGACGATACAGGACAAACGACCAGACAAGGACACACTTATATTTTATTCAGTTTAATCCTTAATCTTAGAGAATAAATAATTTTAGAAGAACAAATACTGACTATTTTAAAATGTGATATGCGTTTAGTCTCAGTTGTAATAAGTATTCATTTATATAATTACATATTAACTAACACAACGTCGTAGTCACATAAAAGTAATAACAATATATATGTATATCCAAGTATAAGCATTTATATTGTACCTATATATATTTTATCTCTTGCTTGACTTGAATTAGGAAAAATGTCTAAATGAATTGCCAACGTTCTCCCCTATTCGCTGAAGACGGAAGATAAATTGCAACGACGCATAGACAAATATCAATCAAGCGCAGGGGTGCAGCGATAGAGGGGGGAGCGGGGAATGCGGGCACGCGGGGGGCGGGGGGGAGGGGAGTGGAGGGGAGGCGAGGGGAGGGGGAGGGAGCATCCTAAGAATTTAATTTGGCAGACCCTCACCGCGCAAATTAATTTTAATCGTCGTCATTAGAGAAGGAGCCGCCACCGCTCGCCGCTCGCCGCCGCGCTCTTTCAACTCGCCGCTGAGCTTTTTACCGACACTGGCAATAGTCCCCGTTCGGACGCGGACGCGTCTATCCGCTCCTAGCGCGCTCCTAGTGCGCTGTGCTCTGTGCGCTGTGCTCTGTGGCCGCATCTCATGGCCGTCGCTGTATGTTTTTCACGAGAGCGATGTCCGCAGATAGCATTAACCACAAAGGGGCCGCCGAGCAAATTATACTAATCAGTGATCGTCGATCGTCAGCGACCGCTCTCTCTGATAAATACCAAGTCGCCGACTCTGCTGTCCACGGCGACTTATCTTTACATGCCACATCTTGAACGACACTCACGCCTCACACGCCTCCACAGCTGAGGAAGCACAATATGTATACGAGTATCTGTATCTGGAATTAAAATGAAGTACGTAACAGACGCGGTGTTCTGTTTTGTCACCGGATTCCGGAATAAAGCGCTTAAATCATCACAATTAAAATATCTGCGCTCGGCGTCCACGGAATGTCTTTGAAAATCAAAATACATAAAAGGCCGTGGCGGGACAGGGGGAGGGGGGAGGGGGAGGTTCTTGGGAGGTGGGAGGGTGTAGAGAGAGCGACGCGTCATTTATTGTGTTCTTTGATAGCGTACAACAACGATGTCGCCGCCGGCGGGAGAATGTGATCACTCACTGGCAATAAGATGAATGAAGGCGCTCGTAAAGTGACGAGCAGCCCCCGGCCCACTCTTAGGTACTGTCCTATATGCATATATACCTAAACTTAAACTTATTTAAAGACACATAAACTCAATTTATGATGAGTTCATATGCGATACCTATTCGTAGACTCGAAATTTATTTTAGTTGGTTTTGTAGCTTATGCTCCTTACTGCTACTTATGCACAGGTGATAAAACATAATTTCACACATACGCGTTACTAAATACTTACGATTTCTTTTGGCACACTAATAAAGGCTTCTGTAGTGTTAATAACTTTAGTCAAAATCAAATATCTATCGATGAAAATACAACAAAAAATGATGATAGTGCCCCTACAGCAAAAAGGAGCGCACACAGCACAAAGTGTAAGATATGTCTGAAATATAAAGTAAGAGACTGACCGTGCGGCGCGGGGTAGGAGTAGGGCGCGCAGGCGGCGGGGTCGTGCGCGTACTGCGCGTGCGCGTGCGCGTGCGCGTGCAGGCCGCCGCGGCCCAGCAGCAGGCCGCCGTAGCTGGCCGCCATGTTGTGGTGCGCCGCCGCCGCGTGGTACTCCGCCGCGTGCCGGTGCGCGTGCGCGTGCCCGTACCTGCGCCACGCTCTCATTACAGGACCAGGATACACACAGGAACAGATAACACATACAATTGGATAACCGTATATTAAGATATTACCGTTATTTATCATCATACATATACTCGTAAGCATACATAAACCGCGGTAGCTCGTTCCAACGACGTTTCGATTTAACCGCTTTTATGGTGAATGATTCACTATAGCACTTGGTGCAACATAGTGGAACCTCCTATACATTGTCATATCTTGAATGAAGACTGAGAGAGGGAACCCAGGATAGTAAATCTTTGTTTGAAGTATGAAAGAGTTGAAAATACATACAAGATGACTACCTATAAAAGAATAAGTGCGTGCTAATTGCGTCGATGGTGCATGGTCAACTAAAAGTTAAATTGAACTCGATATTGAATAATATGGTCATATTTCCCCAATTCAAAAATGTACCTAATTATTACATTTTGGAGACATTCGAGTTATTTCGCAAATTCTGTGACAAATCTCGGTAACACTTATCTGCATAATACAGTATGGGAAAAAGAAGAGATTGTGTTAATGATATTTTAGTTTTAAGCGGCAATATTTTTTTTCAAGTCATCAACGTAAATATGAAAGAATAATGTCAGCAATGCAGTTAAGAAGTTTATAAAGATGAAAAAAAGAAATAGAGAAAGTACACCACCCTAAAGTACCGCAGCATTGAATCGATAGTATGAGGACTGCTTGTGACTAGCACGTAGGTGTGCATTGTTCACGATTTTAAAATTGTAAGTGATTTCGTATTTCCGATTGATTAAAGTGAAATATTGTTCATCATCAATTATCATTATTTACCACTTCAAATCTCTAAAAATATATTAATGTTACACAAAATACAAGGTTATATTATACCATGTGACATGAAAAGCCTTTCAAATAAGTAAAAAATCAATTATATTGTTAGATTATATCGAAGTCAGTAGACTGAAATAAAAATTAAATAAATAAATAAATTAGCTTCACGCTGTATCCCGCACACAGCAGGGTAGGCAGAGGGAACCTAGTGTTAAGACATTCCGTTCCCCACTTTCTGCCGAATTCTGGAGGCATTGCGTGTTGAGTGGCAGAACTCAACGCCGCGGTTAACCTCGACACCAGAGCGAAGAAATGGAAATATAAATTTAAGTAAATATTTCATCTCCTCGAGTGGGGATCGATCCCACAAACAGTCGGTTTTGCAGTCACACCTCGTGCCGCTGCGCCACGACCGGCCTCGAAATAAAAATTATAACGAAATAAATCAGCCTCACGCTATATCCAACACACAGCAGGGTACGCAGAGGGAACCTATTGTTATGACAGTCGTTCCCCTGCTGCACGACTGGCCTCAAAATTATAAGTAACTTTTCAATAAAAATATTTCAACTTTCAGACGTTGAGAATAAATTAGGTAAAAAAGGAAAAGATTACAATAAATTAATTAATTATCTGCTGTAGTCTTTCCTAATTTCCACACAATTTCCCATCTTCATCATCTCTCCGTGCGAGAAAAGTAAAGAGGACCAGTCTCAAACCAGACAGAAGTATCTACCTATGTACGCATGTAAATATAGAGTGGGGTAGGTACTCACCCGGCGTAGTGCTGGTGCCAGGGGTCGTAGTCGTAGAGGTCGAGGCCGGCGCAGGCGGGCGCCGCCGCCGCGTTGAAGAACGACGCGGGCAGGTTGCGCGACGACAGCGGCACGCCCTCTGCGCACACAGACGAATACACATTACATTACTAAATCTATGTTATTGATAAGTTGGTGTCATTAGATACCGTTTATGTATTCATACCGCAACAACCTACCTCTTTTGCCATTGACAAAACAGTTGAAAAATTAATAGCAGTAGAGGCATCCCGGAGGCGCTGCCATTCCTCGCTACCTGGCGACACCCCGTTAGATCATTTACCTTTTTTCAGTGCATAGCAGTTATATCATATTATTGTGCATTTGTCTACAGATTGCAGAAGGGATCAGCGGCATCAGCTGAAGGCCAGACGCCAGACGTCGTGGGTTGTTGCCATATTCATCTCTCTTTATCAAACCATACACAAACTGTGTAATTGTTAACAAACATAGTGTAGGGGACTTTACATAAATAATAGACACGAAAAAAATTTTGCTTTTTACGACAACAGTAAATTACGGATTTTGATATTTCTTGTGTCATTAGATATTTATCTTCGGCAATATGTGATATTACAAGGCCCAGCGCCCTGCGCCCGCCCGCCTGCCTGAACTATGTGTGTATGCATGTATATAATATGACGCCTTTAATAAAGTTGTACAGCGCTATAACTACTTTACGGTGACATCACAAAATTAGAGAACTTGTGATGCAACACTCCAGGACCTTTTCGAATTTACCGACCGCTAACAAGAAATTATTAAAATTAGTATTTTTCATAATTTTATGTGATATTATTAAAAAACCTATACATACATTACAAGAATAAATTATTGCAAACAATAGACGACTTCATAAATCTGCTTTAAATTATTCTATAGATACCTATGTATATGATAAAATTCGTGGAAGCGATGTTACCCAAACGATGCTGCGAAACTTTTAAGCTTTTGATGCATTTACATCAATTCTTAGGATAAGCTAAAACAAGAAACAGTTAAACAGACGGTAGTAGGTATAGGTACTGTGGTCCACTACCACAGTGTCGGCGCAACTACCAGCAGACGCCCCACAAAGACTCGTAGGTAAATTGAGACAAAAAACACGCGAACACGAACCTCTTCGGATAAAGAATGGCGACGCGCCGCGGCCACTATTAGGTACACAACGAGTTGACACTATAAAGAGAAGATAAGAGATCAAAGCGGCCTCGCAGCCTCCAATAACTCCGCACATAATAAAAGAACTTCCTTTCTCGGAATGCGGCCCGTGGGAGCCCCCAGCCCGCAGCCCGCAGCCCGCAGTCCTCAGCCCGCGGCCCGCGGACGACCCGCCAGCTTCCTTCATCGTAGGATTTTAAAGATGAGTCAGTGGAAAAACACGTATCTAACCGTCAATTATATGTATATGATCGTCATTATAAGATATTATTCTCTAGGCATTATTTCCCAATAGCGTACTCCGTTATATACCACCTAGATACATATAGGTAGTATTAGGTTCCGTCAAGTTACGTCTATATAACTGGTCAGTCGAGTGATCCGCAGATGCAGATAGTCCACCCGAAATCTACCACGCAACTCTTAAAATAGTAGGTACCTACATACATACATACATACTCTCAGTGAGTATTCGTACATGAGAGCGGTCTCATGTGTGTAGCATGTGTGTGTGAGTGTGCGTGTGTGCGTCTGTCGTGTATAATGTGTTTATAAATGGCGGTATCCACATTTTAAATGGTAATGTAATTACACTTGAGCGACAATTGCTTCTCAATATTTTTTTATAACCATCTTTAAGTATTGGTAGTTCTTGTATTTAATCAGATGTTCTTATAAGTTATTTATTATATTTTATTTCAATTAATTCAGCTTTTTTTTATGTAGCAGTATTTAATTCATTGTTAAGTTATAATTAAAGAAAAATTTCCAACTTTTTTATAAAATTATAACGAAAAGATTTTGCAATATAGATGGTTAAGCAAGCTTAACTAGAAAAATATAATCACCCGTGCGGGATGGACGCGGGGAACCTGATGTTAAGACACTCCAATCCTCATTAAAACTCGCTTGTACCTCTAATCGCACTTAGGACCAATAAAAATATTTGCTATAAATATGTATTGATTAATTTCTCCGTAATTATTTGTAACTTTAAATGCATTAGAGTATCAAGCGCGCCACAATAGAAGAGCCGGAATCCAATAAGACACTCGGCGGTCTCCTCTGCTATAACTTATCTACACGAACGAACACGTTATCTGCGATATATCTCGTCGCGTCGGCCTGAAGGTGATCTAATACATATCTATATGTATCTACCTAATGCTTGTATGTGTGCTTGTGTGAATACGTCTGTCAATACCGTAATGAAGTATTTACATTTTTGTTCAATAGTCGTCAGTATTAAAATAATCTACAAGTACTTATTATAAAATCATAACTGACCGGTGTCTCCACATAGATAGATATTTAATATATAAGATAATTCATAAAAAAAAATAATAGAATCCAAAATAATGTCTATAAATTTTTGACTGTTTGTCTGTTAGTCTGTGCGTTTGTTCACACTAATCTCAGATAGATATTATTTTTTGTATGTTTTGTAAAAAGTACTTATTCTTCTTTACTAATTGTCGAGTAACACTTAAAAAAATGTAGAAACATTTAATTTATTTTATTAATTGCATTAGCATTCTAAACTATTATCTTTGTGTAGCGGAAATTTGTCAAAATCTCCCCAAAGAGATGCTAGCAACATAAATAAGTTGTAACAAGCATATATGGGGCCAGTCGTGGCGCAGGGGCACAAAGTGTCACTGTAAACCGACTGGTTGTGGGTTCGATCCCCACTCGAGGAGATGAAATATTTACTTAAATTTATATTTCCTCTTCCTTCCTTCGCTCTGGTGTCGAGGACAAGCGCGGCGTTGAGTTCTGCCACTCAACACGCAATGCCTCAAGAATATGAGAGAAAGTGGGGAACGGAGTATCTTAACACTAGATTCCCTCTGCAGTGTGCGGGATATAGCGTGAAGCTGAACAGGCATATAAGATTTTCGACGTATACCTATACGAGTATGACAAGTCTAAGGCATTAACTTTAATGAACTGGTGGTAAATTGTTTGACGTTCAAAAAATGAAGCATGGAACTTATTATTTTGAATAAAGTGGGATCGTCCGGTCGCCGGCCCCATCCGGACATTCAATTATTGGGATAAAGAAAGTGCCACCAAAGTCCGGAAGTCTAGCTGATCGTTCTACTCGCTCGCTGATCGTAGATACTATGAGATTTACTTTGAAGATATGGTTTAAAAATATATATTTTTAAAGTGTTATTCCACACTTAGGAAAGAAAAATACGTATTTAGAAAACGCGCCTCCTGGCGATTTCGAGTCCCGCTACGTACAAATTTTTATACGTTTTCTAAAAAAACGTTTAAAAGGTTTGAAATTTAATTTAAAATATCATTAGAGAGTATCCTACGAAAATTTCGTATGTTCGAATTTAGAAACCACATCATAGGGTTTTTTATTTAAGCGATGACCCAAACAGTCGTACGGGTCACCTGATGATAAGTGACCGACCCCGTGCAATACCAGAGGAGCTGCCGGTGCGTTGCGGGCCCTTAAGGTGGGAGATAGACGCGCTTTTACGTAATTACTTCCAAAGATAGAATCACGCATGAGGCCAAAAATAAACAAGAAGAATCTTCAAGTTATAAATATTTATAAACATTATTAGCATTAGAAACAAAACACCATAAGATACGTCTAATGCATTCACAGTGAATTCTACCACGAGCGCGGTGGGGCAGTGGGGGGCGGTGGGGGTCGGTGGGGGGCAGTGGGGGGCGGTGGTGGGAGCGGCGAGCACAAAGCATCGCTCGCTGGTTCGCGTTTTTACCTTGCGGCTCGTTTCGGCGGACGTTTAGGTAATGGTCCCGTTTTTCCGAACTAGTCGCGGCCGCGGAACTATGTCCCAGAACTCGGCCTCGCCATCGATACACGCTACGACCCAGTTTTTGGTGCTCCTCGCGCCCCCTGAGCCCCCCGAGCCCCCCGAGCCCTCTGGGCCCCCCGAATGGACCGGTTTGCGTTGCGTCATCGACGATCTTTATTTTATATTCGAATGCCATTCATATCCGATATATCGATCATTTAAACGTAAGTCATTTTGATTTACTATTTATTTGTATTGCGCTATATGGGTATACACTATACATAGATTATAGCCGGTTTTTAGTATAATCTATAAATGTAGGTATATAAGTATGTAATTCTTTATTCTACCACTACCTAATGGCGGAATTGATTTGAATAAAATGTTGTGGGTATACTTATTTAAATGATTTAAAAATGATTTAGTAATATTGGAACTAATACGGAGCACTACACAATCATCACTATCACTGATCACTATAAAAATAGTGCATGAGCACTATTTTTGAGAAAAGTTATTTAACGTTGAACATAAGTAAGTATAGAGTAAGTAAGTACATATAGATCATAGGTCTAAAACGGTCACCTGACATACAACAATAGCGGAGTAGGAACATCCAATGTGGAGATCTCAATGGGACAGCTGGACTATAAAAGTTATAGATAGGTATCGGCGGCAGAAGTTGCTCAGCCTGTGAGTATTTTTATTGGAATATCTAATAAAAATCAAGGGTACAGGAAACATCTAACGGCGAGCTTTAATAGACCAACTCAACTAACAACGATACGAATGTGACGCCTTTACTAAACTTGTTTAGTAACTTGTGTATTTGTTGATATATCCGAATAGAACGTCAGGAACGTCAGCAATGTACAGCTCTAAGAGTCCGCTTATATCCACATATATACTATAAAAATAACGTAAATGCACCTTAGCTAAGGTTGTTTGTCTTTATTATACAGTTATAATCAACAGTAATAGTAAATAGTGAAATGTAAATAAATCATGACTCAATTGAAGATTTGTTAAACGTGGAATTAAGCCAAAAGTAGCTATGTATGATCTTCTGAATGAAAACTTACACGGTTAGATAATTTGAATACTATGTACCACGTCAGTCAGGGTCGTGAGGGGCCCGGGAGAGGTCGCGCTCCGCCCTCCGCCCTCCGCCCTCCGCCCGCGATGAGGGGCTTAATTGAGGCTACGAGTGATTTATCTAGCGGATAAGGTCCCCGCGCGTCGTCTTCCGCGAAGTACGAGAGTGTGTTTTTGCGGTCGGTTCGAGGTATCGGGGCAGGCCGGCGACCGCGGAGCAGTGCGGGCGAGGCCTGGAAGCGGCCCGCTGCCACCACGTCGACGGTCACTTCTATTTCGCACGAGTTCTCTTAAGGTGGTGTAATGCGCTCCAACTAATTAGTGAGTCAGGAAGCGAGCGCTCCCGATTTGTAAAGAAACGAGAGTTTTATGCGTGGGAGCCTCGGTACAGAGAACTGGAACGAGAAACCTGTACTAACGTCGTCCGGGCTCAGTCGCTGCCCGGTTGTAGGTTTGATTCCACTCCGTATTTGTATCTCCAATCTTGTTGTTTTACTACCTACTATAATATAGAAGATAACACACATTGTCGCATAAAAAAGAATATTAAGCTATCGTACAATACGTACGATACATAAGTAAATAGGTATTGGTACATATTGTGATCTGTAATTACATAAAAAGTACGTACATTCGCTGTCATTTTTACCTTCGCAAGCAAAACCGTACAGAGAATACCTCGTTACAAATAGTTGTTCATTACAGTATGCAACTACAGCACAGTACTGCACTGTAGTTGCAGTTCCCGTACCCTCATACACATACACAGCAACTTTACAAGAAATATATGGGTACATAAAATACCCAATTTCTTTTTCTAGAAACTTCAAATCAAAAATCAAAATAATTGCGATTTATTTAATTAATGGATTCTAATGAATGTTAGAAGCATTTGAGATAGTGAACATCCATAATAAAATCAATCTGTAACAGGAGGTGGTAGGTGTAGGGTGCAGGAGGCTCGGACGTCCCGGCAGTGTCACCAACCCTACTGTTCCCTGTGTTCTGTTTTAGTTCATATATCTTTCTGTTTTTTGATGATTTATACGACTTTTGAAATGCGTAAAAATAATTACAATTGAAGTTAACGGGAACCTTATTCACTAAAGTTGACAAATGTGAATATGAAATATAAATATAAGTTCCATTTTTTTTTTGTGTTGTAAGTTATCATTTTTAGTCAACTTTCACGACTGTAAGCCCATGGAGGGTACCCTAAAACAAAAATAATAATCGCTCGTATTGACTTTTCATTTTCTAAACCGTAAATCTGGTTATTCGATGTTAATTTCAGCTTAACATATCCATATTTTGAAACAAACAGTCTTGACAGAACAACAACGAAGTGATTGTGTAAGGGTTACGTTTTTCCCATGTACCTACATAGGTATGTATGTACCTAACGCTAAAAAATTTACTCTATAAACGTCGAAAGCTGCGATTTTAAAAATGTTGATAAAGTTTGATTATTTTGGATTGAGTGAATTATTTTGAAGGTGAACTCTAAAAAAACCACGAAACACGTGTTCAATAAAATATTTTCAATAGTCTTAATTTTTTTTTAATAAAAATCGGTGGCGATTTAAAGACTTTTTCATATAAACTTTCAACCCCTTATTTGAACTCTTAGGAGGTTAATTCTAAAAAACCATGAAACACTTGTTCAATTAAATATTTTTAAGAGTCTGAATTTAAAATTTTATAAAAATCGGTGCCGATTTAAAAAAATATCCATGCAAACTTTCAACCCCTATTTCATTACTTTAGGGTTAAAAATTTTCAAAATCCCTTCTTAGTGGATGTCTTGATTATGAAAATAAACATCTGTCCAAATTTTTGTCTGTTTTTGTTAAATTTGGCACCGGTGCATTGCATATAATGGGCCGAAGCGATAGGGTTAAAGATGTATCAAGTTCATGTTTGAATTGCCCCCCTTAACTATCATATTGCCCCCAGTGGGGCGTGGGCCCCACGTTGGGAAATACTGGTCTAGAGCTACTGACATTTTTGCTAACAGTAATATCGATATCGTGAGATGATACTCAATATCGAAATCAAAATATTCTTCATCTAATCAGTTCATTTGAATCGTTAAGTTACATAAAAACGATAGACGTGATAGAAGTACAAAAACGGTAGTATACGAGTATAGTACCTACCTTTAGGTTTGTCGAGGGACAGCGCCCTCGCGAAGTGCTCGTCGACGACGGCGGCCACGTCGCCCGAGTAGTGCGTGAACACCACGCAGTTGGCGCTGACGTACTGCGCGCGCGCACGCAGCCCTCCGCACTCGCCCTCCGACTCCGAGGAGCCGCCACCTGGTAAACAGTGTGTATGTGTCACGGCGGCGTTGTGCGCCTCTCTGTGACGCGAGAGAGACGGCAGCAGGGGTGTTTTTGTTGTATACATGTGTGCTGAATATTCATGATACAAATACAATACAAAAATATTAGTAGAATTTTAGGATTTAAATCTATTCGTCATTACAAACAATTTATACTTTTGGACCAAATCAAAAATTACGTTTCCATAGATATTTATTTATACTTACTCGATAAAAATGTATGGAATAGGTGATTATTTTACGACTATCGGTAGATGTCCTGATATAATTTCCGTTTTATATAATTTACTGCAATAGGTATTTATATGACCAGACAATTTGTCATAGTCGGATATGCTAAGCGTGGGGCAAAACCACACAGAGCCCGGTAACACGGGTCGAGCGCTTTCTTCTGCGCAAGATGTTGATGTGATCAGAAAATAAATAAATAAGGTAGGTGACCTATGTAAGGCCCAGTGCCTAATAAAGCCCATATTTTAAATATCCAAAACTACAAAGTTAAGCGGATCGAGTATCTAGTCTTGAATGGTCACCGTATCCATAGCAACCGCCGCGCTGTGGCGAACCTGTCGGAACTTATAGCCGATAGAAGGCAGCGCTTGCGCTCGCACATACGTCCTTATTAAATTTCAACGTACAAAAGCGTAAGTATTTTCAATATTACTTAGCGATTTTTTGTTTTGATTATCTATAGTGGTTTATTAGCTTTTCATTAATGTTATTTTAAAAAATTGACAATAACATTGATTATTATATTTTTTTACATTTTTTTTTGTACAAAGTTACTATAGTAACCTAGTAAAGCCCGCTAGGAATCGATCTGGGCCTTATTATGACTATGTAATATTAAAGTTTGTTTTATTTTCATATTTTAGTAGAATTATGGAACTAGTCAAAGAATCAGCATCTAAACCAAAGCAGAAACGTGCAAATTGGTCCGAGAACCAGATCACTCGTGCTGTGATGGTTGTAAAACGGAAAATTCTTTCCTAAAGAAAAGCTGCTAGAAGATATAACATTCCGCGAAGAACATTAAGGGAATCACTTAAAGACTGGCTCAGTGGAAAGGAAATTAGGTCGATCGGCCACTTTAACACCAGAACAAGAAGAACATTTAGTGGGTAGAATAATACCCTTGGCTGAAGTGGGAATGCCCCTAACACCTAAACTTATTCTGTTACTCCTAGCACAAGCCAACTAAGTACGGGAGCTTTTGGTTTCAATAATGAAAACCACAACCCAATGCTGCCTTTTCATGAAGGAACGCGTGCTGTCGATCCCTCAATAGATCAAGCCAGCAATACAAGAGCGGACAAGTGGCCATTTCAAATATTCATTCCGACACCAAAAATCCTTAATATTCACCCAGCTGCCCCACCAAAGAAAGCATTAAATTATAGGGGGCTACGAGTAACAAAAGATCTTTTGGCAACAAGAAATGAAAGCACGCCTTCTACGCAACCAAAAGTTTGACAAAATACCATCAAAGATAGAGGTCAGAAATCTGGAGTGACTAGAAAGAAGCAGCAGTCATTAAATGAAACTTGGTATTGCCATGCTTGCAAAGACGCTTGCTTTATAAAATGTTGCACATGCGGCAATGTAGATTATGTGCCTGGTACCACGAGATATGTGTTGGCCTTGATTCAAATGATGAGTTTTTTGAATGCCATGTAGCACGCATTAAGAAAAGTTCATTAAAAAAATTGTAAAAAAAATGTTAGGATCTTAAGAGCAATTAGTGAAGAGTTTATTATATTTAAGTAAATGTCAGGACTGATTGCTATAAGTAGATACTTAATTAGTGTCACTAAGGAGTTACTATTTTATTTTATTTTCTATTTAAAGTGTAGGTTTTTTAATGATTGTGATTTTTCTCTAAAATTGGAAAACTAAGACAGACAACACAACTTATTTACAGTACCTTAAGGACTTTGAGTTTATTATATTTATTATTCATATAAAGTTCAAGAACGCTAACTATATATTTTTTTATTTTTATTATTAACTAATAGTTTATTTTATTATTACGATCTGATTCCAAACGAATAATGTGCTTATTGTCTAGAGTATTGAATATCAATGATAACCGATTCTTTTGTATATCATAAGAAGGCCCAGGTATGGCCTTATTAAGGAATAGTGGTTTAAATAAGGCCCAGAAGTCACTTTTTAAAAAAGAGCTTATATTTAATAGTTAACTTTGTTGTCTTAAACAAAACTGTGATTTATATATTGACTATTGAATAAATGATTGAATAAACACTTTTGTTTTATTTCAATATTCATAGATTGTTTTTTATACTTATAAACAAATAAGGTGCACACCTTATTTGTTTATAAGTATAAAAAACAATCTATGAATCTATCCTTACATGGGCCAGGTACCTTATAAGGTAACGTGAAAATCGAATAAAGAAATGGTTTGGAATCAGTAATGGCTATAAGTTTGGTACCGTCTGCGGAGGCGCGTCCGTGCGCGGAGAGGTCTTCCTCCTTGGTGCGCAGGCGCGGCGAGTGGTGCGCGGGCGCGAGGTGGTGCGCGTGGTGCGCGTGGTGGTGTGCGAGGTGCGCGTGGTGCGCGTGCTGCGGCAGCGCGTGCGCGTGCGGCGGCGAGCCCGGGGACTGCGCGCCCGACGACGCCGAGCCGGAGCTGAGCGCCGCCGCGCTGCTCGCGGCGCCCGCGCCGCTCCCGCCGCCGTACTCGCCAGCATTGCCCGCGCTCTGCACGTTCAGCTGAGGGCACGCCACACTCGACATCAGAATATGTCCAAAGTATCATGGAAATAAACATGGACCGTTATTGAATAGTAAAAATAAAAAATACCGTGAATTTATGTTCGTGGAACAGGTGATCTTTAATAGATATCCAGACAATATTACTAGCTTCATCTTCTGGATTTTCCAAAATAGATAAAAAGTAATATGAAATCAGGTCCCACGTCCGGTAGGGGGATTAGGTAGGGTAGTGTCACCATCAGCGGACACGCACCAGTGATGACAACTTTTATTTACTTCCGAAATTAAAAATTTATAGATATTTTTGAATATTTTTGTATATTTTTGAATATTTTTTTAAGTGTTATTCCACACTTAGGAAAGTAAAATACTTATTTAGAAAACGTATAAAAATTTGAACGTAGCGGGACTCGAACCCGCGCCTCCTGGAAAAATAAGTATAAATAAGTATTTATAGATATACATTTCTTAAACTGTGAACACTTAATTGTATATGTACCTACTTGTTGATGACATTCAGCATAGTAATAACTAGCTTTGTTAAAGCAAGTTAATAACAAATATCAATAACAGAACTTCTCATTTATTCATTTGTAGTAAGATATTAATAACAATTATTTTAATCTAAAATATTTACTTTTTTGCTTATTTTTTACACGTTCAAGAGAAGCCTATATTTTAGAATAAATGGCAATTCAAAAGTAAATATTTTAAGAGTTTCGTACCTCAAAATATTTGAACGAAACCCTTATAGGATCACTTGTTGTCCGTCTGTCCGTAATCAAAACATACGAACAAACAAACATATTAAAAAGTGTTTTTTTTTTGTCTCAAACAAAATAATTAATTAAATTTAAAAAAAAATCAGCTTCACGCTGTATACAGCAGGGTAGGCAGAGGGAACCTAGTGTTAAGACACTCCGTTCCCCACTTTCTGCCGAACTCTGGAAGCATTGCGTGTTGAGTGGCAGAACTCAACGCCACGCTTTGCCTCGACACCAGAGCGAAGAAATGGAAATATAAATTTAAGTAAATACAATTCATCTCCTCGACCGGGGATCGAACCCACTACCAGTCGGTTTTACAGTTACACTTTGTGCCCCTGCGCCACGACTGGCCTCTAAATGATTAATTAATTAAATTATAGTTGTAAAATAAAACGCCATTTGTCAAGAATCAGACGACAGACACAAACCTATCAAAGCGATAACGCCGCACACGCCTCATTCACGAAATCGAGAGTTGTTTAGGTTTATTAAAAAAAATAGGTAATTGCGTAAAAGATAACGAGAGATATTCCTTTCTCGTTCTGGTAGGTGTTTTTGAGAATGAAAAGCCGCTGATCGGCAACGCTTAGTAGTATTTTTTGTAGTAGTAAGTGTTAACGTATTACACTATAGATGAAAATTGTGAAATAAAAACAAATCCTACGTCTGAACTGTTGACGAATCTTGATTATTTTTTTAGGGTTTTTAGGGATTATTATCTATGGGTCTGTAATATTTTACCCTATAGTTATGCAGCTCCCGTAAAAGGAGCGCAGACGCTTCCACTCACGAATGAGAATTTACTATACAATTGAAGAAAAAATCCGAAAAGTGAAAATTTTTAGGAATGTCATTGAAAAAATCAATATAAACTTATATTTATAGTTCATTTCATACAAAATGAATGCATACGCCAGCAAACTTAAGTTTGCGTGAAATTTTGAAAAGGAACAATTAGAAAAATGAAAATTTATATTAGTTTTAAACTTTATATATTTTTTATTACCTGTAATGAAAATAAGCTACTTCCTTAAAGTGTCGACTACTGGTGGCATTATATGTTGTGTAGTCTTTGGGAACACGAATTTAGCCCTCAATGTATAATATGTGTGTGTATACACAAATATACAATAATGGTACTACTTCAATATACCTGAGGTTTGAAAAGGTTTCAGCTTCTATAGATTTTTTCAAAATAAAACTTCAAATGTATTGGATATGAGAAAAACATTTTTTTTTTACATTTTTAAAGTGTTATTCCTTATACTTATAGGAAAGAAAAATATTTTTTTACAAAACATCAAAATTTGAACGAAGCGGGATTTGAACACGCTTCTCTTGGAAACCTTTCAAGAGGTATACCATCAATCGATAGAGTACTTGTAGGTACTGTGTGGAGTAAGGAGTTAAGGACTCCGTAACGTGCCTGCTTTAAATAAGTCCAACCTACATAACATGTTATCAAATAAATCATTTATAAAACCAGTTTTCACATCTAAATACTATGAAAACATAGATTTTTTACATGTAGTTTACATGTATTTATCTTATCTACTAAAATAAAATAACGAATCGATAGTTCGAGGTTCCGTACCGCAAAAGGTAAAAACAGAACCCTTATAGTATTACTTTGTTGTCCGTCTGTCCGTATGTCCGTGTGTCCGTATCGAGCTGATATTAATGTCAAATATTCATATCGCGCAGTCGACGTGCGATATGTAGGGGAACCGACGCTTTCTTTAGACCATCTAAGTATGTATTTCAATTAAGCACGTTCTAATATCGTCGTCGCGTATCGTCGTGCACGTCGTGTCTGTGAGTATGGCGATATGGGGAATGACGCCAGACAGTAGAAAGAAAATCTTATTATATTATGAATGGAATGAAGATAGCCTTTAAGTCTCTCTCTCTCTCTCTCTCTTTGGCAGAGCTAAAACTCTGGCCGCGTTGTAACAACATTCCAAGTGTCTATGCTTTTCGGAAAAGACTATTCATAACCTACATTTGTTGGTACTGCTGCAGATGGTTCTTCAAAAACGAGTATCTACACATTAAACAAAGACGTGTTCGCTGACTATGAACTCATAGCAACTAATGAAAAACCAAGTGAGAATATTGAACCAATATTAATTGACATTTGAAGTTTTTATTAATATCTATAATTTTTTTTATCTTAAATTATTATCTACTAAATAATATTTATATTTTGTTAAAAAGTAATAACAATTACATAATTGTGATAACTCCTTTGAATAAAGAGTTGATTAAAATGTTATGTATTAAATAGGTATCTATGATTGGACCCTTAGTATAAACGTTTCTAAGTCCATTCAAAGCAACGGTGTTCTGTAGAAGGCAACGGTTCTACAAATAGTTTTATCACTACATATATCGCCAAAACTGCTCATCTATATTGAAATAAATATAGTGTCGTATCTATATCAAGAAAGGATTAAAAATAAATTAATAGTTTTATTATATCGCTTCTATTAAATTTACTATGACACCTTAAAGTTATGTGAGGCCAGTCGTGACGCAGTGACACAAACTGTTACAGTAAAAGCGACTGGTTGTGGGTTCGATACCACTCGAAGAAATAAAATATTTCTTTACACTTATATTTTCATTTCTTTGCTATGATGTCGAGGCAAAGCGCGGCGTTGACTATCGCCAATGAATACACAATGCCTCCAGAACTCGGCGGAAAATGGGTAACGGAGTGTCTTAACACTTGGTTCCCTCTGCCTACCCTGTTGTTTGACAGCGTGAAGCTGATTTTGTTTTTCTTAAAGTTATGTAGTCCAATCACACCAACCTCCCCCTACCTACCTATAGGTATGTCCTTATGGGCGGAAGGTAGTCGTTTATAACTAGCACTCTGTTTACATCTGTTGAGATGTAGAGTGTCATCTTAATGTTAATTATAAGTGAGGCGGAGATGAAACAAATAAATTAGAGTACCCAGTAACATACCACAGATATAGAGAGATGTCAGTAGAAAAATATATAACTAGGCTGAATATATAAAGATAGATCTATCATACTTCATTATTTTATTATTTATACATAACATACATAATAAATAGTAAATGAATACTAAAATTGTAACATTGTATATCATAAAAGGAGTGTGACGTTAGATATTAATATTTTGTAAGAATAATATGTTCAAGTAGGTACTACGTTTATGTCCAAGTTAATATATATTTTTCAGCACACTTAAATATTTTAATCATTTATTTTTACTGTGCCTCTAAATGTTACATACAATATAAAAATCAGCTCCACACTGGGGCCCGCACACAGCAGGGTAGTCAGAGGGATCCTAGTGTTAAGACAATCCGTTTCCCATTTTTCGCCGAATTTTTCGAGTCATTGCGTGTTGAGTGGCGGAACTTAACGGCGGGCTTTTACCTTGGGGCCAGAGTGAACCAACAACGGTCGCGTTACAGTGACACCCTTGTACTTTACAACCTATTTATTTAAAGTTCCTTGTGTAAATTAATTATTTCTCGAGTTAGCAATATTTATCCCTCTTGGAGTAATTACAGCGAGTCCGTGGCCCGTGGAACTGCTGCGGGACGCTCGCGCTAATATCTCGTAACTATCGAGGGCCTCATCGCTTCTATTACCTACTTATATATGCGTTCGAACAGAAAATATCTGCCATTATTTTTCCATAAAAAGGGACTAATAAATATACATGAAACATAGTAATACAAAAGTAATTTACTGTGCAATTTAAAAACTTGATTGATGCAACTCTGACATTTGCTTCTCATTCCTAGCGATTACGCAACATTACGCATTATTTATATCATAAACGGGTTTATTAAATACCTCTTAGAATTGAATCAGAGATAAAAATCAGTAGTCGATGCGATCATGAGCCCTGGGCGCATTCGACGCACTCTACTCTGTGTTTTTTGTAATTAACGCAAACCCGAAGCTATATAGTTGCTGTGGGTTTTCTTTACATAAGTTAAAAAACGCAGAACGCATTTAATATTATTCCCGGCTGAAAAAAAATATTGTGCACTTTTGCTGATTACCTACATTTTATATTTATATGTGACGATGAACTATTTCTGCTCGTAAGCCCCGAGATATCATCAAAGCTGACGCAGAGATCGACCTGATGTCAGACATTACGGTTGAGTTTCACCGAAGTACATTTACAAATCGAAGCTTTTAATGAATTCGATAAGAGTTCATTATCAGTAACATAATCGAGTGATCTTTACGAGTGGCCAGCGCGCGTCGTATGGGAAGGGTACAAACGACCAATTAATTACAGCGGGCGGCAATAAAGATAACGCGGCTCATCTGCACCTGTCCGCGACGACCGAGGTGCCCGAGGTGCCCGAGGTGCCCAGGGTGTCCGAGGTCTCCGCGAGTCCACGTGGCCGCCCGCAACACCTATCTAGCCTATGTCTAAATATGTATTACCTAATCATGTGTTTTAAATGTATGTTCTTAACCAAACTTTTTTACATCGGGTACTTCACAAATCACAAGGCAATGTTATATATATTAGCATTCAAAAGGAACATTGCCTTGTGATTATATATATTATATATATGGGTAATTCTCATGAAATCTCGAATTTTGGTCAATACAAACTGTGTTATAATTTTGATATGAATTTGTATATATTTTTTATGGATTGAGTAGTATTGATGTTACTAAGTTTAAGTTATATAGTGGTCCCTAGAATAAACGTATTTTATGGGAATAACAAGGACTAAAAAAAAAACAAAAGTGAGGGAATGATGACTTAGGTGAGGGAATGACCGTTACAAGACATTTATGAAAAATAGTAAGTAATAGTGCTATTGTTATTTTTAAATTGTCTTTTATTAAGTTATACAATAATATTTTCTTACATTAGTAGTAATTATTGACCAGGAAATCACAAGTTATTGCAGTATAACAGCATCATATTGATGAAGCCACTTTAATTATCTGGCACTTGAACATAGTGAAATTAGAAATAAAAAAGAAGTAATACAAAATCTTTGCTTATATAAAAAGAAAGTGGTATTCTACCAATGGAGTATTTCTCCTTTTAAACTATTAAATAAAACAAAAGCATCTTGAAGGACAAACTGAACAATGACAATTACTTAACTAAAAAACAAAATGTTCTCTTTTAACATATTCAGTCTCAAAGTAACTAAAACAGTCTCATATCATTTGGATATTTTTAACTAGTCTAATTCCTTTACGGAATAACATCTCCTTTTAATTAATGTTGGAGGTTCTATCTTCTGCAGAATATCATTCCAGGCATACAACTGTTCATCTTTGATTATTGGCCATCTCCAAGATTTAGTTCCTTTTATCATGCACTTTACTAAAGCGCTAGAGCTTTATTTTGAATATCAGGTATAGGGCTAGGAGATGGTGTCTCGTCTAAAAATCTTGCTAGATTCTTACGTACTTTTGCTTTTTTTTCTCTATACGTTTGACTATTTTTCTTCCAATTTTTCTTTTTTTGCCTTCTTTCTCTAGAAATCATGTCAGATATAGATTTTACTTGACCTTTTTCTTTTTTTTTAGGTATTTTTAAGTCTTTCTTTTTCGCGAAGTAATTCAAAAGGATCAAAGATTTTTCATTTTCTCCCTGCGCTTCCTATCATATTCCTTTTTTTTTAATTCAGCTTCTTCATCGCTCATCTTCTTTTCTCGTGGCATTATTTAAACCTATAACAAAATGGCAGCACTAATTTCAATAGTTAGCCAAAGCTAACAAGAAGCTAAGCAAGCTAACCCAGTCAAAAGTCATTCCCTCATAAACCATCATTCCCTCACTACAAATTAATATGAGGGAATGACGAAACAGAGAATAATAAAAGAAAACTCGTAACATAAGCTCACTTTGAAAAGAGTTTTTATGTATAAGTTTAATACTCCCAAAGACCTATTTCACTGTGTAATTAATAAGTGTCAAAAGTATTTACCTTTTGTTTCCCAGGCTGTGAGGGAATGACGATCAGATATGTAACATCAATAAAATAAGCATTAAATCATTTTGCAGTGCAAAGTTTAACTAGCTCAAGTAAAATTCGCCATATTAATACATTGACAGTACTGTCAACTATCAAAACCGAATGGCTGCGTTTAAAGTTTAAAGTTTAATTAAAAATGCGTTGACAATTTGACTGACAAAAAAATGTGAGGGAATGATTTATTTTTATGAGACACATGCAGATTATTTTTTTTAATCCAAATTTTTAACTCAAATTGTGTTTCTTTTTCTATAATCTATCATATTTTGAATCGAAAAGAAAAAGTTGTAAAGCTTTGTTCCATTATTTTGTTTGTTTAATGATATAAAAATAATTTAATTTGGAGGATGGGACACAGTGAGGGAATGATTTTAGGGATATTATACAGGCATTTTTTTTTTATTTACACATTTGATTCAAAAGTGATAAATATATATATATATATATATATATATATATATATATATATATATATATATATATATATATATATATTTGATTCAAAAGTGATAAATATATATATATATATATATATATATATATATATATATATATATATATATATATATATATATATATTAAAATAAATAAATAAATCAGCTTCACGCTATACCCCGCACACAGCAGGGTAGGCAGAGGGAACCTTGTGTTAAGGCACTCCGTTCCCCACTTTCTGTCGAATTCTGGAGGCATTGCGTGTTGAGTGGCAGAACTCAACGCCGCGCTTAGCCTCGACACCAGAGCGAAGAAATGGAAATATAAATTTAAGTAAATATTTCATCTCCTCAAGTGGGGATCGAACCCACAACCAGTCGGTTTTACAGTCACACTTCGTGCCGCTGCGCCACGACTGGCCTCATATCATATCTTTTTTATTTACAGAACTAGCGGCCCGCCCACGGCTTCGCCCGCTTAAATACATGATTATTGATTTAAGCAGAATTGATTGACAACTATAATAAAACAAAATAAATAAATAAATCAGCTTCACGCTGTATCCCGCACACAGCAGGGTAGGCAGAGGGAACCTAGTGTTAAGACACTCCGTTCCCCACTTTCTGCCGAATTCTGGAGGCATTGCGTGTTGAGTGGCAGAACTCAACGCCGCGCTTAACCTCGACATCAGAGCGAAGAAATGGAAATATAAATTTAAGTAAATATTTCATCTCCTCGAGTGGGGATCGAACCCACAACCAGTCGGTTTTGCAGTCACACCACGTGCCGCTGCGCCACGACTGGCCTCACACCCTATAATAGAATGACAAACAAATATAAAGACAACATACAACAACATATATAATATAAAGACAACTATAATGACTTCTAATATGATTTTTTGTTACTTTAATCTGTAATATTCTATTACGATTTTTTTACGACATTATCGTAACTTCTGTAAGAATTTTTGATTGTTTCGAACTAAAAAATATGACCAATGTCGATATTTGATATTCATATATATATATATTTGTAACAGTACGTTCTTTTTACCTATGTTATGTTTTTTAAAGCTCTGTTAAATGTGCTGATGTCACTTAATAATTGTACTGCTTCAGAAACAGTCTTAAATGTAAAATTATTAATTTGGTTAAGGATTCATAATATTCTTTGTAAAATAACTATAATGTTTGCATATTAACTCCTGTTTGCATATTATTAGATAAATGAATAATTGGTAAATATGTAGTTATTACAGAGTACACGTAGAAAGGATGTTTTTAGGCATTTTTATATAGATTTATTTCAAACGAACGAACGAACCAAAAAATCTATGTATTTACTTGATATTTCTTTGAAGATCAAATCGTTCTTTATCTCTGTGTTGAATTAATTACGATTTAAACTTTACTGTTACGATTTATGAAGGTAATCTCTACTAACAATTCAATTTTGTTTACTTAAAATAAATAAATCAGCTTCACGCTGTATCCCGCACATAGCAGGGTAGGCAGAGCATTGGAGGCATTGCTTGTTGAGTGGCAGAACTCAACGCCGCGCTTAACCTTTCCACCAGAACGAAGAAATGGAAATATAAATTTAAGTTAATATTTCATCTCCTCGAGTGGGGATCGAACCCACAACCAGCTGGTTTTACAGTCACACTTCTTGCCGCTGCGCCACGACTGGCCTTGTTTACTTTATTGTATAAAATATTGTATAATAGTGCTTCAAAAATATATATTTTTATCAACAGTCATATAATCAAGACGTTTCGAATGTCATTCTTTAGCCAGGGTCATACCAGCGCGATTTCTATATAACATTCGCTGGCAAGCTAATGCCTTGCGTTCATTCAAATGACGATAACTTTTTTTTTAATGAACCGATTTTGATGAACCAAACTTTAGAACCTAAATTGAGTTAAAACAAAGCAATTAGTGAAATTTTCAAGTAAATCGGTTCAGTAGTTTCAGAGAAAAATGCGGACAACAATATGTCGACAGACAGACAGACAGACAGACAGACAGACAGACAGACAAGAAATTCAAAAAAAATCTTTTTGCTTTCTATTAGTCTTTTTAAGTATCCCTCTATCCATTTCAGTCAAAATTATTAAATGTACAGACAAAATATTTTTACTGTCTTATTATATATAGAGATAGAAAAATGTTGTATCAGGTATAAGGAGATATTTAAAATGGATAATGAAATGTAGGGATTTTTAGGACTGATTCAAAGACTGGGAAATGTACATGTGCTTAAAAAATATTTTTCTTCTAGTCTAAAGCACGGAGTAAAATATCACTATGTTTTTATATATATTTTTCTTTTTAAAACGTGACCTAGATATAAGTACTTAGTATCGCTGGTAGCGGGCCACGCCGCATGCGGGCTCGCGGACTTGCAATTGGAATCATATTATCTAAGCCAGAGAATGTCACCATTTGGCAGGTGTAGTATCTACCGACGTGACTGCGAGGCAGTGTCACTTGCTACCGTACTACTACCGTAAAGCGCTTTGGATGCATTTGTCAGTGAACTCCTCTGCCAATAGAGTTAAGTTTAAAATTTATGAACAATATACATTATTTATTCGTTTCAGTTATTGATGTACCACAGTGTTTAGCGCGAACAGGTTGCAGTTGTGATCGGCTTGTAATTGATACTTCTAGTAAACTAGAAATTACCTTAAACCTGCTAAGCACGAGTAGTATGTATTCCACTTAGAAATACAAGGAACGTGGGTAAAAACCAGCGTGCAAAAGTGGTAAAAACGCACGAGGTACCAGTGTGGGGCTCCGCGCTCCCCGACGGCTCGCGGCCGCGTCGCAGGGAACCCGTCTGTGGTCACACCGCCTCAGGAGTACCCTGACGACCGTTAGAACCGTACGTTGGTACATAACTTTGCAAGGTAAAGTAACGCCCAGTTTAGGGAAATGGAAAGTTAAGTAATAAAATATTCATAAACTATTGATTTTGAAAGAAATTAATATGATCATAGAAAATTATAATTGCCACACACTCAGAACTGACACATGCATGTATGTATGTACCGGCCTGTCAGTTACAAACTGATTGCTTATATAATATAGAGTGTAAACGCGACGATTTGGTTTGATTCCCACTAGGGGGAATATTTAACATTTTTATTTCCTCGGCGTGGTAACTAGAGACAAGCGCAGCGTTGAGTTCCGCCACTCAACACGCCATATCTCAAAAAATCGGCGGAAAGTTGGAAATAGAATGTCGATACCAGTAATTAATATCAGTGGGTTCTCGCCGCTTGCCTTGTTACTTCACATTCGTCGAATATCGAATGACAAGAACATTAACATAAATCATTTCAGACACCTGAGCTTATCATTCACCTACATCGTTTATTTATTATTATTTTTAGTGTTTATAAATGCAAATTCAATTAATAGAAATCACAATCGATGGTGCCTGATAGGTTCTAGGTTATAATGTCACGAATGGTTTAATAGATAGAGATGTGACTGACCCGGTCGTACTGGAAGTGCGGCGCGTGGTGGAAGGAGCGCGCGGCGCCGCGGCCGTACAGGTAGGGGTAGTAGGCGCCGTACATCACCTCGGGGCAGCTCACCGCCATCCCGCCCGCCGCCGCGCGCGCCCCATGGCCGCCCGCCCCTGCCGGGAATATCTATGTCAACTGTGTTTCAAATACTATATTCTATGTCTTAACTTTACTGAGCCTCACAGAGAGGTCGGAGCGCCAAACGCTACGGTCTCTGCATACCTCTCTCGCCTCGTCTACTGTCATCAACGCGGACATACAAGCCCTGTGAGGAGTCCTTGTGCTTTTTTATTGACCTGCTATAAATACCTTTAAAAGTGTGTTTTCGAAGATCGACCGAGGTCTCCCTCTACCTCTCTTACCGCTATTCTGTCTTAGGTATCTATTTACCTGTTATGCTTCATTTTACGTAGTATCAGGTCATAGATATATTAACATAATATATAAAGGTACAGGATAATGATATCGTGGAATACCTCCTATTCCCGATAGGTACCTTCAGTATAAAAAGACAATGTAAAAATGAATCTCTAGGTATATCAAAGCTATGAGTATCAATAATTTCTTCAAACTTATAGGCCTTGTCAATCATAATTTGTTATCAAATCAGCTTCACGCTTTATCCCGCACACAGCAGGGTAGGTAGAGGAAACCTAGTGTTAAGACACTCCGTTCCCCACTTTCCGCCAATTTCTGGAGACATTGCGTGTTGAGTGGCGGAACTCAAAGCCGCGCCAATATAAAGTTTTTGTAACATATTGTATTTTACTATGTGTAAGTCCGATGCACATATCTATCTTTTAGATTAGAAAAATGATCGTGTAGTTCAAACGGGCGAAGCCGCAATCTGCTGGCTAGTTCTTAGTAGGTATATTGTGTAGTAACTATACCGTGGACGTTCTAAATATAAATATGTAAATACTAAAACGAACTTCCTAAATCAATCTGCTGTCTCGCCTTCAACGATGTGAGTCGTTTTCAAATACCTACCGCGTCTTATGTCTTACGTTTACCTGTAGATACGCATCTTATCTGTAGGTGATAGTGGCGACAGAGACCACATGTGCTAAAGACTAAAGACAGTATTTAAATAGTATTTCAAATGATAGAAGGGAACTTCTCGTACCCCTACTTCCCAGAGTCGTGTATGTGTGAGCTCACTGCATGACTCGCGCAATGCAAGCTACGGTATTACAAAAGAAGCCTACGTTTAAAAGCGACAAAAACCAATCCCTAAACTTATTTCCGCCATCGTTTATTGGAGCACTATTACGAACATACGTCTACTATTACCATATAAGTACTGTGTAATGTTTAAAACTGAATATTCTTTATCAATTTTGTCATCTTTATCATCACAGAATTCGAATGAAACTAAAACATTAGAAAGAATTCAGTACACTTATAAACTGTTGGAACATAATTTAATCAAAATGAATGTGCCGTATGTACTTAGGCAGATAGTACACACTTACGTAGGCGTGTCACTGTAACCCTGTGTTACCCTACCCGACTACCCCACTACCCCACTACCCCACTACCCCACTACCCCACTAGGTGCGGAACACGACTGTAAGTTCAAGCCATCAACTTTAATTCAAGCTACCTACTAGTATGACAATTGCAAAGCCGCGAAGTTTTTTGGACATGTTAATATTTTTTTCACTCAAGCGTTGTGTGTATTTTTTAATTATTTATAATAAATAATTTATAATTTTTGAGTGTTGTTGATAAAAACTAAATATAAAACTAATATAAAACTATAATATATATAATTATTTACTGAACCTATTATACTTATCCAATGAGAGCCAACATCGATACCGATCTGTTATATTGCAAGTAGATAATATTGAAAACAAAAGAGTTGTTTGTAAAACGGCTCTTTAGTTGAAACAGGTATCTACTATTAATAAACACCTTCTTTTTAGTAAAATTTTCAAGGCACTTTTTTTAATTGACTTTCAATTAAAGAGCTGCAAACAAAATACGATTCAAACAACTTCAATCAAACTGCATTGGGTTTTGTTTTTGTTATTTCTATAAAATTCGACAAACACCGTAAAAACTAAAGTACGTACCTAACGCACCTGACGTACCTGACGTACCTGTTCCAATTGCAATAAAAGTGCAAGTGGAGAGATTGATTTAATGGAAATAGAGTTAATGTAGCTATTAGAACGTATGTGGCTGCTAGTTACAAGAAACGCGCGCTAATTGAAATAAATCAATAATGTAAATACAAACCTGCCTCTTATCATACCTGCCCGGTAGGCGATAGGTACCTACCGCCTATTAACGTTCTTTCGCACTAACGTAATCATAATGCAGACCTAACAACTGGTATCATTCCTATTCATCTCACACCCCCCTCCCTACCTCCCTCCCTCCCTCTACGGAACAAACGAAACAAAACAATTAACGAATACAACAGGCAGGTACCTATTTTACAAGCCTCGAACCTACACCTACCACAATTATATGCACAGTTTTTAAAAATTTAAAAACACTTAAATATTTTAATCATTTAGTTTTCAAACGACTCTTTTTTCATCTATTTTAAAATTTCGTACAATAATGACAGCCAGTTACACAAATATACCTTGGTATGTTTATAAATATAAAAATATGAATTAATGTTTCGATACGTTATAGTTTATTTCGTTTAACATTATTAAATACAGACAGGAAATATCTATGCGTGTTACCTACCTACCACCTACCACCTACCACCTACTGTAAACAATGTCATTACTAAGTCCTCTTACAACACGGGTACTACGGTAGGGTAAGTACGGGGGGATACCAACTAGCAATCGTGTATGTTGCTTTAAATAAATAGTAAATTAGACAAGTAGGTAAGCAATGCACTTTGGTGAGAAACAGCCTTCCTTAAGAAAAGCGTTCAAACGGGATTCCTGTCCGGAGATAGAACTTGTTAGAGATCACATCCTAAACGACAGCCTCGCGGCCTCGCGGACTCTGACTTGAATCAGTTCATTATCAATTTGACTATGGATTGGAATTGTCATCAATATGTAGATACATGGGTAGTGCCTACTCTAAGGTAGTAGTGCGTGCTTTGCCTTGGAACCTGAGCCAAGAAATGAAACATGTTAATAAATAATAATGCCCCAACCTACAACAGTCGCGTTAGAGTCACACCTTGCGCTCCTGGGTCACGCCGGCCTCTGTTATAAATAAATATATGATGTAAAAGGTATTTTTCTATAATAAATCAATCTACTCAAAATAGTAACAATGGTACCTATGTACTTATTTAGAAAACGTATAAAATTTACCAACCAGGTGGTCGGTTTCCAGGAGGCGCGGGATCGAGTCCCGCTACGTTGAAATTTTTATACGTTTTCTAAATAAGTATTTTTCTTTCCTAAGATAAGAAGAAAATAAATAAAACTTTAAAATGTTTGAAAATGGTACCTATGTACCTAAGGTGCCTCTCTGTATATATTTTGTTTGATTTAATTTATGGACGGGTTAATTAAATTTGAAATAAGATGAATAAAAGGCGGAACTCAATGCCGCTTGTTTACTTTGTAGTTATCGGCAAGACCCACCTTACATTCACAAAATAGATACCTACTCGCGTACTTACACGCGCACTTTGGGGGAAAGTATTAACTTTTAAAACAACATTCTGATATTTCTATGTGTACCTACTGCGGTTGTTCTAATTTGGAAAATAATCATTAAAGGAAAGAAGTCTAAAACATATTTGTTACAATTTTAGTCATAAAACAACATTTGTTACACGACACGTAGGTCACGCTTATTATTTTATTATTATTTTTTACAAAAAAAAATAGGTTTTTGTGTATAGGAGAGGTAACGTCAGGTATTCGCGTATGTGGGCACTATCATCACCATAACATCATATTTGTATATAACGTGACACACGCCTACTTATATATAGCCTATGGGTACCTTCTTGGACAGGTGTTACACGAAACATCATTTAAATTTACCTTACCTTCTGTTATCATAATATTTACATAAATTCTTTTTGAACGTTTGTTATGACGCGTTTTTTTCAACTTATCACAGTGTAAGTATATGCGTGTGTGTGTGTGTGTGTGTCTTTAAATATAATACTTACCTGTATTTAATGATATCGAATCACTTACAACGAATATTAAATAAATATCATAATGTAGGTACGACTATCATTGAGTAGTCACTAAGTGTAAGCTTATACCAAGTGTGGAGTCAAATGCCGTGTCATTAGAGACGTGCCACAACGGCGTGTGTGCAATACCTGCGAGGAACGCCGGAGTCGCTGTGCTGCTGCTGTGTCACTGAGTCCTCTAGCTGCGGAGACGAGGACGCACTAGCACTGACGGGCGGCGCTCACTGTTTACTACCGTATCGTATATCACAGGCACCGGGACACCGCACTGGGAGCACTGGGGCACCGTACACACTCGTGGTCACTGGGCGCACGGCGCTCGCGGAGCGTGGCTCGCGCTCGGAGTATGCGTTCTAGGCGGCGTGCCGCGCGGTACTGGCGCGCCCGCGTCCGCCGCGCACCTCCGCCGCCATTGGCGAGCCACGCCCCCCGCGCCGGCGCCGCCCCGCCCCGCCCCCGCGCACGCCCACGCCCACGCGCCGTGCTGCGAGCTGACACTGCACCATAGAATCTTTGTACCACAAAAATTCATTTCTCACAGTATATTGTTTAGTCATAAGAACCGTAAATAAGCACCTAAATTGCTACTCCCTGAAACAAGGAGTTGCCACTCACGGAACCATGGACTTAGAAAAATACCCACTCCAGGCTTACACGAACACACCTATTAAAAGCTTAGGTATAGTCCAGTCCTTAGGTATAGGCTATAAAATATTTGTAGGTAGAAAATACATTAGGTTAGGGTACTTCTGTAATAATATATTTACCTATTTGTTTTTTATATATAAAAACTAGAAGGTTCGCGGCTTCGCCCGCTTAAACTATTGAATTATTTATTGAATGCACTGAATTACGTTCCTATTTTAACAGATATTGTACCTAATTAGTAAAGTGAAAATTTAATACAATCGTAGTTTCCATGAGGGTGTTCAAGTGTTTTGAAAAAAAAATGGTGTCTGTACTGGTTTCTTATTGGATCATTTATCTGTCTGTTTGTTCACGTTAATCTTAGAAACGGCTAAACCGATTTAAGTGTACAGTTTGCATTATTGTATTTTGGCAAACTTCCTTTAATACCTAGGGGAGACTGGGGCTTTTTGTAACGGGGGTAAAAAGTAACAGCCGTTTTTATCCGTGAATAATAACCTTTTTATTTAGGCCTTTGAGTCAACTTTAGTTTTATAAAGACAGGCGTCGTCCAAGCCCGACCTGTCCGATCATGCCCCGGACGCAAAGGGGCGCCAAAAGGTACTTACAAAGGGGCGCCAAAAGGTCCGCAAAACTATTTAAATATATGTATGTAATTAAATAAATACACATACATATTTAAAAGTTTTTAAATGTTCTGAACATGTGTGTATGAAGGATAGTATTCAAAGTAAATACGCGCAAGAAAGGCCTTTTTGTAGACTTATCTTAGCAAGAAATAATTTCTTAACAAGAAATAATTAACCCATTGGACTTTTTTCGTTAGTGTACGTAACATATACTTTGATTAGTTAATTTATGCAGTAACTCGAGTCCTCCATTCACATTGTTTTACAACTCCTTAATTTTTTTTCGAACTTGAGGTTAATGCTGTTAGTCCTACTGGCTTATACAGCGATACCAGATAAGTAGGGAAGGGGGTACTCTGCCCCTGAAATAATTGCAAGCGCTATGTGGCAGCTTGTGAGGATGTTGACGGCGATAAGGGCGTCCCCTGCGGGACTCGAACGTGGGCCGGCCGTCGAACGGGCTGAGAATTAAACCTATTCTAAGCAAACCAGCCACAACGTAAAGACGCGACTGGGGACAAATTTCACAGAAAATCACTTACAACTTGGAAGGAAACAGAACGAAGATTAATAAGTTAAACGGGAATTGATGTATCATAAGAAGGAGACGTTCAGTATGAAATAGAACGATGGTAAAATATATTGCAAAGAATAGAAAGCTTGCATGAAGTATTTAATGATACAAAATTTTCCTCTCCTCGGCCATGCTGAAAAATGAGCACTTCAAGATGGTACAAATGTAGGAAAACTATAATAGTTTTCCTTTTACTTAGATTTGTAAACCAGTTTTATCCGCTACTAGCAAATCGTATTAAATCAAAAACTATCTCATATTTGTCACCACAAATTCAAAATGAATTCATTCATCTTCTGGCATCTACAGTTCGACTTCAACTAATAAACGATATCAAAAGAAATAAATATTATGGACTTTTGTTTGGTTCAACTCCTAATATCCCAAGTCGTTAGGTATGTGCACATCACTATTCTGTTCTTTTATTACGGCGTTCCGAACTTGCCAGTTGAGCATAACATCACACACGCCAATATAATGTTGTATGGAGAACACACGAAAGAATTTGTACGTTTTTTGTGTTTGTTTGTATATGTTAGCAGATAGGGATGGGATGCGTACATTTTACTTATTTTATCCCTGGGGTCCGGTTTGCTCCTCTTCCGATGATCCTTGTACCTGTGCCGCTGATGTTACCGGTTGTGACGTGGTTTTACAGAATATGGAACTTAATATTCCTAGCACTGTGGTGCCAATAGGTAGCAAATCATAACCTTGGTTCGATACGTCTTGCAAACTTGCTGTCTTTAACAAACGCGAGGCATATCAAATATGGGCCGAGGCACTGGTTACTAAGGATCCGAAGGTGAAAGCCTAATAGAGTAAGTATAACCGAACCTCTAGATTCTTTAAGATTAGACGTTGATAGTTTATTTAACAAGGATAATGTTGATAACGATCTTGAAAAAGGTTGTAAAAATTTAAGTTAATTTTATAACGCAAATTTCAATGCAAAATAATTTTGAAATAGGGATTGCATAATGTTACTCCACAATAGAAAAGAAATTGAACCTAAAACTCCATTAGAATTTCTTACTTCTATAATCTCGTATGGAGAAGATGTTGTCGAAAGCTGAGAGTGGCACTTCAAATACTCCTGACTTATGTTAATTAAGCTAATTAAAATTAATTTTGACATATCTACGATCAACGATGGGACAAGATCTGGAAAGAATAGTCTGGTCCCTACCTACCCCAGAAATTTTACGTTGCCGGCCTTTACGGTGGAGATAGACGCGCTTTTTGAAGTACCCATGTCATAACAAGGCCGGCCGTGCCATCTCGAGATGGTGGTGGACGGCATTTAGGTTGGAATGTAGACCCCTGATATTGCAAAAGTTCACGTTGAGCGTGGAAGGGGTTGCCGTGGAGCGTACGTCTCGTTTGCCCTGTCTATAGCGCGGAACTGTACCCTCCGGGGCTCCGGAGCCCGGCATTACCTGATGCGAAACGCAGTGGCATAAAACCACTACTTAAAGCCGGTTTTAAATGCCAGGAGTGATATTGATCCGTTGAGTCCGTCCATGCGTGTTGCCATTGCTGGCGACGTAACTGACTCTACTCTACACGTAGTTTAGTCACCTCTTACGACACCACCAGTACCAGGATGATCCTATTCTAAGCCGGGATCACACGGCAGCCGGGATCAAATTTTATCAAAGTCAGCTTAACAGCTCCAACGTGAAAGAGTTACAAGCATCCACATTATACGTTTTTTAGGTACTGGAAGCTGAATTTCAGAAAAAGCTCAAGACCTTAAATTTTTGTACGGAACCCTCGGTGGGTGAGCCCGACTCGGGCTTGCGGAAGAAATCAGAATTGAAGGCTATTGTGGAACGGATCCATCGTAACCATACCCGGGTTTGCTTCAAGCTACGGTGTTAGTGATAAAACTGTTTTAATCAACTTGAAACAAATAGTGAAAATTAAGTTTGAAAGGTGGGTACCTCACGAATTGATTGAAGCAAACCAACAAACGCACGTCAACTGCTGCATTACTTAACTTAACCGGCATAATAATGAAGGGTTTTTAAATCGAGTCCTTACCTGTGATGGAAAGTGGAATCTCTATGATAATCGGAAGCGCACATCGCAATGGCTAGACCTTGGCAAGCCAAACAACTCTTGCCCCAAACGAAAATTGACCCAAAAAATAAAACCTACTTGTAAGCCTCAGCTGGACTAGTGCCGGTGTCGTAGATTATAGTTTTCTCAAATCTGACCAGACGATAGCGGCAGACGTGGGCAATTCCAATCAATGATGGAAAGTCTAGCTGCTAAACAACAGAGGCTGGTCAATCGCCCTACGCCACCACTACTTAACGACAACGCAAGAACACACTGTACAACAGACGGCTACCAAGTTAGAAAGGCTTTAATTGGAATATCTAAGACATCCACAGTACTCCCCCGATCTTACTGCAATAGATTATCATTTTTTATAATTTGGATAACTTCTTGGAACAAATTCAACCCAATGAACTACTTATGAGATGGCAAAAGTACATAGATAATAAAGGTTCATACTTTGATTAAATAAATATATTATATTACAAAATATTCGAGTTTTTGTCCCTCCCATACCAAACGCCAATTTCATATGTAAGGACCATACATATCATCTATATATATAAAAGGACTTGTGCTGACTGACTGAGGTAAGACGCACGCAGAGCCGTAACCGCTGTGCGTAGAAACGTGAAATTTGGGCAGATGTTTATTTTCATATTCTGGACATCCACTAAGAAGGGAATTTGAAAAATTTTAACCCTAAAGGGATGAAATAGGGGTTGAAAGTTTGTATGGATTTTTTTTAAATCGGCACCGATTTTTATAAAATTTGAAATTCAGACTTTTAAAAACATTTCATTGAACACATGTTTCATGGTTTTTTAGAACTCACCCTTAAGAGTGCAAATTAGCGGGCGAAGCTGCGCACATCCACTAGTCTTACATACATTTCATCTTGTTATTGTTTTTTTACGGGGGGCGCTAAAAAGGTATTTTGCTTTGGGCGCGAGTTACTCTCGCTACGTCACTGAGTAAATGATGGTTAGCTTAGTAAGTTTGATAAAAGAGCAACCCAGTTTATTTATGTTTATTTTTGTTAAGGACGGCATCAACAGAAATAATATTGTTTATTATTACAAGTTTGTTATAACTTTAATGAAGACTGATTAAATTCTAGTATAACCGTCGCGTTACCTTTATCGGCTTTGAGAACTGTTATATATTAGTAAGTTATGGAAAAACGAGGATAGTCAATAGTTTTTGCAATATACTTTAATACACTGATGATATCGTCCTCTATTACAGTTCAAAATCTGTGGAGGACAAAACTTTTCGTTTAAATACTGCTTTGCGCTATCTTAACCAATGGCATAAATATGCTCTAAGAATTACGTCTGGTGTGTGGGGTTGTGCAGCCTTATACTCTAATACTATTGTACCATGCAATAATTCGTAGTCATATTGATTATGGTTTATTTGTGTTAGACTCCTCGAACAAAGTAACATCAAAAAAACTCTATCGAATTCAGTATAAATGTCTCCGAATCATTCTAGATGCAACGAGGTCTACTCTCACTAACGCACTGCAGGTAGAGTGTGTTGATCCTCCTCTACCCTCCTTCTTACCTTCCTTCCTTCAATACCTCTCTTATCGATTTATGGGCAAAATGTTACAGCTTTCTTCCCATCCTTTATGGTCTAAGCTATCCGAGTTAGCCGACCTTATCCCTCGTGACAAACCCCTATCATATTTATTTAATAGAGTCCTTAAATTTAAAAATCTTCCTCATCCTTTGTCCTGCTCTCCATCTAATCCATTGTTTTGTACACCATACAAGGCATTGGTTCATTCTCCTTGTATCATAACAGATCTTGGCTTGACCAAACTAGATCCTGGTACCAACACTAACTTACAAGATATTATTCATTCCAATTGGTTTAATTATCTTCACATTTTCACTGATGCATCGAAGCTTTCTAAAAAAGGCTGTGTTGGTGCTGCATGCTGGGGATCCAAAATTATTTCACAATTTAAATGTCTTCTGTGTTTATAGGTGAGGCTGTTGCTTTATTAGAAGCAATCCTGTTTACACGTTCCCGTGACTTTAGGCTTCACTGACTCACTAAGCTGCTTAATGGCGTTAAAAGGTAACCCATTTTATAGTAAATTAAAATCTTCAATTGTTTTAAGGATTCGTGAAGAACTGTACTCATGTTTTAGATAACATAGGGTAGGGTTTAGTTATTACTTTGGTTTGGATTCCAGGGCATTCTGGAATTAGTGGGAATGAATCTGCAGACTCCTGCGCTAAATTAGCTATCCAGTGTGGCACTTTACATCATTTTTCTAATTCGGCCCAGGATTTGTTGTCCCTAGCATCTACTCATCTAGACGAGTCCTGGAGAAAACTCTGGGACAGATCAGTCTCTGAAAGGTAAGTACTATGCTTCTATCCAACTTCTATTAAGTTTAAAGGATTCATAATATTCTTTGTAAAATAACTGTAATGATTGCATGATTGTATATTAATACCTGTACAGTTTTTAAATTAGTTACACATATTATCTGCTAAATGTACAATTGGTAAATATGCAGTTATTGCAGAATACACGTAGAAAGGCTGGTTTTAGGCATTTTTATATAGATTTATTTCAAACGAACGAATGAACGAACCGGAGAATCTACGTATTTACTTAACATATCTTTGAAGATCAAATCGGTCTTTATCTCTGTGTTGAATGAATTAGGTACGACTTAAACTTAGCTTATTATTTATGAAGGTAACCTTCACTAACAATTCTATTTTGTTTACTTTATTGTTTGTACTCTGAACAACAGTGCTTTAAAAATATATATTTTTATCAACAGTCATATAACCAAGACGTTTCGAATGTCATTCTTTAGCCAGGAATCTTACCAGCGCGATTGCTATATAACATAGGGGAGACTAGCCCAAAACAGGTGCCCCGCCTAAAACGAGTACGTTGTTGTACGCTTCTACGTAAAAATTGAGTGTAAATTTGAGTGTGTGCCGAGCATTATTACCGGCCGAAGAGTTTCAATCAGCTTCGCTATGGCGCCGGAGTCGCGTAATGGCGTAGGTATATGTAGCAAAAGTTTTTTGGTGGTTTTGTTAAAAAAATGCAAGGTAAGTCTTTTGAAATTAGTCGAAAACGTTCATAATTATCCCTTTGCTATTATTGACATTTTAATTTACAGATCTCTAACTGTGGAAATACACAATTTCTTTTGTTGTTTCAGCTTCCATTTTGAGGTTATTATAATTAAACTTAGCAAAGTTCTCTCGGGCATAACGGTTAGGGCAAAGCGGGTACCCGTCTGCCTCGTTTTACCTTGAATTCATTTTCAATTATAGCTCAGCGTGCGTCGTGGAGTGAGACCACTATGAAATTAGTAATGGAAGATGCTTAATCCTCTTTGATATCTCGAAGAAGTATGGGTTCTATCCACGATGAAGTATGGGTTTACGGTGTCTACTTTGCAGCGATATATTAAAAAGGGAAGTCCCGAGAAAAGACTTTAAAGGTATCAGCCGGTGTTAAATGGCGCTCAAGAGAAAGAATTACTGGATTATGTATTCAATTTGGTTGATTACACGAGTTGATGATCTCCATCTATGGTCTTACTAAAAACTTACTTTTCTTGTTATAGAAGATATAGTTTATTAACCTGTTCATTTTGATATTAGAATTTAAAAAAATAAGAAAATAATTTATGATATTTATGATACCGTCTAATGAGATAAATAGAAACATATTTAGATTTGAAATTAGATTTTTACAATGTTTCTAGCTTTAAATATGAAAGCAATCTATATTTGTTATTATTATATTCGTTTCTTTTTTTACTTAAAATTATATAAAATTGTGCATGTACAGTTTTATAAAATTTGAAAATGTAATTATAATAAAAATATGATGAAAATAGAATTTAATAATTTATTTTATTATTTATATACTTAGTTAAGTCATTATGTGGCTGTAATCGTTTAAAAACAAGGTGTACCTGTTATGCCCTAATCTTACCCGATTTGCCCAGAGAGGGTTACCCGTTTTTGGCCAATATGCGGGCAAAACGGGTTTTTGAAGGCCTTTTGTATTTTGCATATAAAATAAATATTATTCATTAAAAAAAAACAATTCTCGTTTTATTATATACTTTGATAAATATCCTTTGTATCGATGTGAATTAAGCTAAGAACCCAAATGAATTTAACGTATTTTTTTACATTCTCGCTTAGCTTACCCGTTTTGGGCCACCTTCCCCTACGCAGACAAACTAATACCTTGAGTTCATTTAAATGCCGATAATTTTTTTAAATGAACCGATTCTGACGAAACAAACGTTTTTTTAACGAACTTTAAATGTTGAGTGGAGTTAAAACAAAGCAATTGGTGAAACTTTTAAGTAAATCGGTTTAGTATTTCCAGAGAAAAATGTGACCATACAAATAGACAGACAGACGAGAAATTAAAAAAATATATTTTTGCTTTCCATTAATCTTTTTAAATGTCCCTATATCCATTTCAGTCAAAATTAATAAATGTCCAGAGAAAATATTTTTACTGTTTTATTATATTAAGGAAGGAAATAATAGGTACCTATTACTAACCCTCTATGTTTATATCCATACCTATATTATAAATTCGAAAGTAACTCTGTCTGTCTGTCTGTCTGTCTGTCTGTGCCGCAATCAGGGCCAAACCGCTAATTCAATTGTAATAAAATACTCATACAGAGATACTTGAGGGTCTTCGGATGAACATAGGTTACTTTTTTTTCTCATATTTGTAATATTGTCGATATATACTAATATATTAAAATATTTTTTAATTTGACAGGCAATTTATTCCGCCATGTTAATAACAACCGACCGTTGCTAAGCAACGGTTTGCAAAGTTTATTTGTTGTTATAAGCAAACGCCACCCAAAATGAGCTTGCTTAACGCATACATGGCTTGCGCCGACTCAACCTTATGAGATACATAAAAATAATGTTTTACAAAAATATTGTCCTTTAAATAATGTTTAAAAAAGTCCGCGATACACATACCATATTTATCTCTGAAGCTTGAGCAAAGTAACACAGTAACAACAAGTAATCATTTTAATTAATTTACTTTATATTTATCGGGTTTTTGTTGTATGTATTTTCTATAATTTGATATTGATCCTTATGAAAATGAATATAATAGTCACTTTTAGCATTTCATCTAGATTGAAATTATAGTTCACTGTATAACATTCTAATAAATAATTAAGGAGATGTCACTGATTCGAAATAACCTAGCCTACGAGCGGCATAGTATGACCGACCGGAACGGGCAGATGACTTTGACGGTTTTGTAAATTTTCATACATTTTCGAACTACTGTTAATTTTTATGTAATTATTTGCTGTTTATAATTAATTTATACTTTTCTTTGGTTCTCCGCTTATTCGAGGAGCAGATTAGTTAGATTTTCATAAATTTCTTGGTGTGGTGTAAGTTGCGGCCCTGCGCGGCATCGGTGTAATATTATTTAAGTATTAAGGAGAGAATTGTTGGTTATTTCATCTTGGTTGGATGGTTATTTATACCGTTGTTATACACTTAATAAATTGTGGTTTTAGTTTTCTGGGATTTTATTTGATATTGCTCGCAAAACTTATCATATTTAATGTAGAAAGGACTTTAGTTATTTCATATAGTATCTATGTACGCGCGCAAGGAAAACGAGTAAAAAGATTTTTCCCGGGTAAATCAGTATCGATAAATCGATCACTGAAAGTCCAATAAAAAATAGTTTAGTTATTCTGGATATTAGCTCGGGGAAATAGTAGTAATAATAATGTAGCTGGTTTTGTTTACTTTTTTTATTAATATTTTACTATGGTTACGTTTACTTATATTTTTTTTATTTAAATTAGTTACATATTTTCACAAACAATTTCCTAAATTGAGGCCGGTCGTGGTGCAGCGGCACGAGGTGTGACTGCAAATCGACTGGTTGTGGGTTCGATCCCCACTCGAGGAGATGAAATATTTACTTAAATTTATATTTCCATTTCTTCGCTCTGGTGTCGAGGTTAAGCGCGGCGATGAGTTCTGCCACTCAACACGCAATGCCTCCAAAATTCGGCAGAAAGTGGGGAACGGAGTGTCTTAACACTAGGTTCCCTCTGCCTACCCTGCTGTGTGCGGGATACAGCGTGAAGCAATTTTTTTTTTTATTTCCTAAATATATCTTTAAGCATTCGTAAAGTTTAAGCGGGCGAAGCCGCGTCCGGGTCCGCTAGTATTGTATATATATTTTTGTCTTGTTACAGCAAAATCCAAATGGGGAAGGAAGTATTTTACCTGAATCCCTTTTATATGCATTTTTCTGTTGTATAATATTATCTTTTTTTACCGTGCAACCTCTCTCGCATGTTCTCTATTCAACGCGAAGTTATTTTATGCTCAACTGGCACGCTCGGGACGCCATAATAAAAAGAACAGAACCGAACTTTTAGCGACTGATTATGATTTACAAATGATGAGTAATAAACTAGAAGAAGTGATGACCAAAAGCCTAACCTAACCTAACCAAAACCTTTAATTTGATTAAAAACAAAATCAACATTCATAATCATAAAATATTAACTAACAGCACACTAAACCTGATGGCGTGGACGTGGGAAACTAATGTTATTAAAAAACAAAACTAAGGACGAAAAAGAAAAACTAAAGCAATTATTTAAAAACACAAAAAAAAACAATCAGAGATGACTATAACCATCATAGAAAAACAAGTATAGAACCATTCCGAAGTTCAAAACGAGCCAACAAAGAACTAACAACACATAAGACATGAATTCAAAATTTAAAAGATGGTCAGAAGGAAAATTAAAACAGGAAAGATATTCTCAAATGTGCCACGGAATTCTATAGACACCTCTATAAAAACATACCAGAAAAACCTATAATGAAAAGAAACAAATATAACGAAATTGAAGATGCAGAACAAACTCAAGACACTATACAAACAATAAGTGAAATAGAAGTATTAAAACATATAAAGGCACTGAAACCAGAAAAGAGTCCAGGGCCATATAATCTAACTCAGTGATTCTCAACCACTGTGCCGCGGCACTTTAGTGTGCCGCCAAATTTTGCAAATATATAATAATGTTTGTAGTGTATGGACCCACAGACACTACGCACACTTAAATAATACTGAGAACACTATCACTGGCTCACCACTACACCAGATCAGCAGCAGCGCGGGAGCACATCCGACCTGTACCGCGTCAGTGACAACACTCCCCCCCTCTACTGGTGTACATGAGACAATGCTACATATCTATTTAATAGATACAAACACTACATCCCTTCCTTTTTATTATTTTATTTATTTACTTACTACATCATAAAAATTTAAATCATACAGAATTTATAATTATTCATATACCTTATAATAATAATTAAGAAATTTATTTATTATTTTTTAAATATTAATTTGGTTTAATTTATTAATCTTTTATAATATTATCTCCATTTGAATCATTTTCTTCCTCTACTGATTTCCATTGTCCTTCTACACGCTTTAAATGAATCGCATTTCTTCTTAATCTTTGTCCGGTTTCTTCATTCCTTACCAATATGTCTCCACCTACGGATTTCTCCACCACATGTGGTGTGGGATTAAAAGTAGTTGAAAGTTTGCTAGTCTTATCCATTTCCTTAATATATACTTTCTCACCCTCTGCAAGCTCTACGTCTTTCGCTTTTCTCTTACGGTCTCCATATTCCTTTCCTTTCTCTTTTTCCGATTTGTCCCGATCTCTTACATCAGTGTCGTTTTCCAATTTATTCATCTCTTTCAACATCGGGATTTTATCCCTGTTCATTCTCTTAAAAAATAATTCCGATGGAGTCTTGCCAGTTACGGAATGGGGAGTAGAATTATACATCATTAGATACTCATATATAGTTTCTTTCATATTCTTTTTTTCACCTTTACTTATTTTTAGCCTTTTTAAGATGTCCCTGTTTTGACGTTCCACTTCTCCATTCATTTGTGGCCAATATGGCACAGTATTGAAAAGTCTGATATTGCAAGTTTTACAAAAATCTTTAAACTCCTCGCTGATGAATTGACGGCCATTATCAGCAGTGATAGATAATGGGTAACCTAGTCTACTAAAGATTTCTTCTAAATTTTTTATTATTTGTGCACTTGTTATGGTCTTTGTAATTTTAATCTCTTTATAGCGACTATAATAATCAATAACAACTAAAATGTAAACATTACTCGGTAATGGTCCTAATATATCCATTGCAATATCTATCCAGGGTTCAGATGGAAGCTCCCGACGTTTCATTGGTGCTTGAAGATTTGGTAAACTAACTAATGTACATCCTTTGCAACTTTTTACCATAACCTCAACGTCTTTATCTATTCTAGGCCACCATACCTTACAGCGAAGACGACTTTTCATACTAACTATCCCAGGATGTCCCTCATGAGCTGCACATAATACCTGGTATCTGAGATCCTTAGGAATTACTAATCTAGTTCC
>JAJHJA010001228.1:0-60810 GCA_021202915.1 Heliconius himera
TTAAGAGCCTTGGCAATAAATGCAAACTTTGTTCTCAAAATTTTCAAAATATCAGAAATTGTTAAAAAGGAACATAGATATATTAAAAAACTAGCGGCTCGCCCACGGCTTCGCCCGCTTAAAATACATGATTATTGATTTAATAAGAATTAAAAATTATTATAGAATTGATTGACAACTATAATGACTTCTAATATGATTTTTTTACATTATTGTCAAAGAATTTTTGGTTGTTTTAAATAAAAAAATACGACCATTGTTGATATTTGATATTTATAAAATATACATAAAACTAACTATTTATTACACGTATATATTTTTGTAACTTTATGTTCTTTTTACCTATATAATATACTCTGCTAAATGTGCTAATGTCAGTGAATAATTTAATTTACTTATTCAGAAACAGCCTTAAATGTTAAATTATTGATTTGAAAGATTCATAATATTCTTTGTAAAATAACTGTAATAAATGCATATTAACGCCTGTACAGTTACATATATTATATGAACGAACCAACTAAAAAATCTATGTATTTACTTGATATTTCTTTTAAGATCGTTCTTTATCTCTGTGTTGAATTAATTACGACTTCTTGAAATGACGATAACTTTTTTTTTAATGAACCGATTTTGATGAACTAAACTTTAGAATTTAAGTTGAGTTAAAACAAAGCAATTGGTAAATCGGTTCAGTACTTTCAGAGAAAAATGCGGACAAAAATATGTCGACAGACAGACAGACAAGAAATTCAAAAAAAATCTTTTTGCTTTCTATTATTATTTTTAAGTGTCCCTCTATCCATTTCAGTCAAAATTACTAAATGTACAGACAAAATATTTTTACTGTCTTATTATATATAGAGATAAGTAATAGTATAATTATGTTAGATTTAATTTGACCAACACTATTAAGTTTATAATACTTATTTCATAATTATTATCATTATCTCTAATATATCTATCATTATCATCAAAAAATCAACAATACAACACATTGCTTAATTAAAATATTTATTTCATTAAAATAGAATAGTAAACAGCAATGATTTTGTAAATTCTTTATTTGTAGTCCAGGTCAAATTTCAAGAATGTAACTGCCTACAATGTTATAAGTTAATAAACATATAAGTTATGATTATTTTATAGATTACAATCCATTTAACTTATATAAATGTTTTAAGTTATTATTGTTTCTAACATAAAAGGGCAAGTTTGTCTTGTTGCAATAATATAAATAATAATAGTCTTTATCACTATTTTATTTGATTTGCAAGAATACTATTTGTATAGATATAATTATAACAAACGTTTATAAGCAATAAAAAAGTATAAAGTGTTTATTCGTTTTATTTCTGCATTTATCTTATATTCTGGTATAATAATACCAGAAATGATTCACTCCTTCAAAATCATTTGGAACTATTTTTGTTTAAATTAAATAATGATATTTCCAAATGATTTTGAAAGAGTGAATCATTCTGGCTTTGAAAAAAAATTTATTTATTATCCAAATATTAACCAAATTTTGAATTTCCCGCCGATATCTGAGGCGGTAAATTTTAAATATTGTTTTTGGTGGGCACACAATAGATGGTATGAAGTGATTTAAAATATATTGCTATTAAATTATAACAGGCGTTTGGCGCTGAACATATTATATAACCCTAAAATCTATTATTGTATAAACGTGTGATTCAATAAAATCGATAAATTAGATATGTATTTTATTTTTTCACTTTATACAACTACTACTACAACTATAATATTATTAAATTCAGAAGTGTATGGGGTATGGAGAATTTATATTATATTTACATAAGTTCGCCAACTGAAGTTCGGTTGCGTTGGAATTGAATATTTCAATTGACATCAATAGATGTCGCCACTGTGTGAATTGTACATGAGTAATAATATTAAATTTATTTATTAACTTTAATATTATTATGTTAAAGTTAATAAATAAATTTTATTTATAATAGTAATACAATAAATATATTTACCACAAATAATTTAATATATAGCTCGTAAAGAAATCAATTCTTCACTATCTGTGGTAGTTTACTCCGAATGACTGTGCAGTCTGTGGTACTCTATAGTCTATTTACGTACGTCACGTATGTAAGTATAATTATAATAGTTTCAAATGGCACGTTTCAAATTCAAAATATGATTTAGGCTTGTGTCGATCGGTCAATCTCCGTGATTGATATCGATCTCGCTCAGTTGTGACAATGAACCGGTTCATATGATTCGTTCATTTGAACGGTTGGATTGATGTATTCAGGAAGCTACTCGCACTTTGCTTAGACTGACTTTTTTTTTATCAGCACCAGAGACACTTGGTCCGCAGACATTTTTATTTTATTATTATATTTATTTTCTCATCATATGTATTAATTACATTATTGTTTTTATATTAATTACATTATTTTTTACTTTATATTTAATGGATCACAGTATTTGGTAATAGTGATCAGGGTTTTTGGTTTACTGATTTGCTGATTACTTTTAATTTACTGATTTATAAACGCATTAATATTTTTTTTATCTATCATTTAATATTCGTTGTTTTATACTATGTAACTTTTGTACTTTTAATATCGAATCCTTACCTATTTCCATACAGCCAACAGACATCGCCATCTGCTTAGAATCGTTTGAAGCTAACCGACTATCTAAATGACTGTTACAAATTACTGTAAATAATAAACAAATAATTTGTAATAAAATAATAATATTGCAATTATAAATTGGGATATCTTTCAAGTTAATTCAAACTGCTAAGAAGTAAGAAATATTAACTTTGAAACGTGCAGCAAAAATAGACTCTAATTCTATTATATTTTATTCCTGTTTTCATACTGTCTCTGTCGCACTCGAATGACTCTCGCCTACATTGTCGCCAAACTGAAAACTTAATTATCATCTCGATTTTGTGGAGGTGGGCTTTCATGGCTGCAACACAGTTTCGAACTAAAGCAGCCATTATCGTACTAAACTATGGTGTGTACTTTTACTAGTTCCAATAAAAAAAATATATATATTATTTATTTTTTATGTATTACGACTATTATTTTATATCAATAAAAATCTAAATCTAAATCTAAATATTCTATATCAAATAACATTTAAATAAAAATATAAATAAAACAAAATCAGTTTTACGACGTATCCCGCGTACAGCAGGGTAGGAAGACATGGTACATAATGCTCTAAGACACTCTGTTCTCCACTTTCCGCTGAATTCTAGAGGCACTGCGTATTGAGTGGCTTAATACATTAAATATAAATAATTACTAATGATTTACAAACGTTCCAAATTTTGTAATATAAATACATCATAATAGTTACTCATAGTTGTTATATTTTAGTATTCGTTTGTCATATCCATTTCTGAAAACTTTATTATCGATATAAAAAAATAATATCGGATATTATAAGTTATAGGTTCGCAGCGCCGCGCCGAACGGTTTAGCAAGAACGTTAGTCAAATGTCAATACTGGTGACCGAGATCGAAAAGCCACAGCGGCCAATCATCGGTCGCGTATCAAATCTCGGTCATTTGTTTGAATTCGGTCATTTGACCGATGACCGAAATACACGGTTCATGATTGGTTGTCGTATAAGATGGCCGCCATCGTTCATTTGATAATGATTGGTTGTATATGATCACCGATCATATGAACGGGTCATTTCGTTATTAGTGACAGAATCAATCACGCGTTTCTCGTGATTGCAATCATTTGTTTCGGTCAATCATGACCGACACAAGCCTAATATGATTATCATATTATGATATATTGTCTTTAGACAGACAATGCTGTGTTCCAGCGTGCGAGGAGAGTGGAAATATTTTTGATTTTAACAATAAATATGTATATGGTGCATAATTGTACACTATTGTACCTATAGTTGAAAATATAAATACAGTATACAAAACACGTATCGTATCGTAAAACATGTTCTGTGGCTTCTTACGGGACCTTTAGTATTTTCTAGGTCCGAAAGAAGCACTTGGTAACAGTCACCTTTCACATTTACTATTTACATCTCACATTTAATAATAATTACTATATGTGTGGCTGTTATTGTTTCGATGAAAGTTTCTATGTTTACCTCACAATGTCTATAACAAATCAAATAAAGAGTAACTTTGAGCTTACCGTAAAATATATATAATAAAGCATTGAGTAGAAATAAAAATTTCATTAGTACCCGTTGTTATATTGAATGTTTTGAATTCAAAAGTTAACCCTAGTTTCATTATGTGCTATTAGTTTTAAACCATTAACATGAAATACAACATGAAGTTATCACAATTTGTAACAGCAATTAATATATTAATTTCAGATCCTCAAATATTGATAGACAGACAAAAGGACATTCTTCAAATATTTCCAGTTGTGTTATGGACATTCAAGAAAATGAACACTCGGTGCCTGGTCAGTTGATAGTTTGTATTGTTTTAAATATCTACTGTATAAGTTAAATTATAAGAAGAGCATTATTATTCTTATTATATTTTTACACAGAAAATTGTAAAGTAAGCTCTTCCTACTAAGTACTCCTCCTTAAATATTTATTAAATTAACAAATATTTTTCTCTTTTATGTTATATGGACAATAATTTAGATTTAGATATAACAGTTGAGTTGGGATTTATGATAGTACTTGCCTACCCAATTGTTATATCTAATTTAGCACATAAATTGTTATAAACATAAACAATTGTTAGAGCTAGAGTAAAATTAAGCAAAATGAATAATAAATTGAAAAACAAATGGCTGAGATCAAAATTTCAAAGAATTGTATGATGGTAAATACTTTTTGATGAAGTTTCTTTGAAAGTCAGTGTGGCATATCCAGAGAGAAAAGATCTAAATATTGTTTATTTTTAAATTTCATTAACACATCGTTCAATAATGAAACAAATTAATAGAACAACAGTAAGATTCTTCATTCAAAAAGTTGAAAAACTTGCAATAATTATTTTTTTATAGTCAATTTATATAATACTATGCTGAATGAAAATAAAAAATATATCTTTAGTCAACAGCTCATTATGGCAGTAGTAAGATTCCAATGTGATATTTCTATCATAGTTTATCCCATTCTTAATCATGTAAAGTTTAAATTGTTAACGTCTTATTACCATCATTTTCAGATAAAGGAATTCTACCTCTAGAATGCAAAGAAATAATAAAAGGATTTCTATATTTTTGACTCAATAGGTGGCAATAAAACTTAGAATTGTTCAGCCCTGGGTGTCCAAGTCGGAGGCAAAATATATATTTAATTCCATGAAATTTTGCGTCAAGCAGTGAAAAAGTAGAATCTGTTCCCACTCCGTGTCAAATTGAGTGTGGACACTGAATGAAATTCAAAGAACCGATCCTCGTATATATAGCAAGCACCTCCGCGGTATATGTGTGGATATTTTCTAGAAAAGAACAAAATTTTTTTTTTTAAATCATGCAGAATATATACAATATAGAGAACTTTACTTTTAACTTTGCATTCCGAGCAAAGAATTTATTAAATTAATTTCAAATATCCAAGATGTGTTCAATTAGTAAAATAGTTTAAAAAAAAATTTGAAAAAATTAAAATAATAGAAATAATGAAATCAGCAATATTTATATTAATTGATTTTCATTGTATTCAATGTGTTCTACATAAAAATAAATCAGTTGATTATATAATTGATATTGTGATTCTTTGTTTGATGCATAATTTTTAATTATTGTAAAAATATTAATAGGATATTGGCTGGGAGAAAGCAAATTGATGATGATATTGATAAATTCCAAATGAATGTAAAGAAATTCATTAAATGTTTTACAAGACACCTAATCTGTTTTACGAAATATACACTCATCATATATGTTATTTTGATGATGACAAAATTACTTTAATTAAAAGCAAACAGGTTGCGACCTTACTAAATCGCGGAAGAATATTAAATGTATTTTTATTTTGAGTAACTCCTATAATTTGTTATTAACGAAAATTGAGCAGTAAGAGAAGAATTACACCAGGAAGAGAGAATAACAATAATTTTATTGAATAAAATGTAAAAAAAAAATCTTTACATACTGACGAATTACATCATACTAGCTGTCTTCTCGCGATTGTTCATTTAATAAGTTCTAATATGATTTTTCATTAGTTTAATCTATAATCTTCCAATATGATTTTTTCACTACATTATAGTAACTTCTATAAGGTTTTATGATTGTTTTGTGCAATGTTGATACTTGATATTTATAATAATATACTTTGAGCATTGATACATAAAGCTAATTATTTATTAAACATATATATTTTTGTAACAATACATTCTTTTTACCTATTTTATGTAAGTCTTATCATAATTTTAAAACTCTGTTAAATGTTCTGATCGGATCAGAAACAGCCTTAAATGTTAAATTATTAATTTGGGTGAGAATTCTATATAAAATCATTGTTGTAGTTTTTAAATTAGCTACATATATTATTAGGTGAATGTACAATCGGTAAATATGTAGTTATTACAGAGAGTACACGTAGAAAGAATGTTTTAAGATATTTTTATATAGATTTATTTCAAACGAACGAATGAACCGAAGAGTCTATGTATTTATTTATTTAATATCTCTTTGAAGATCAAGTAGTTCTTTATCTCCGCTTTTTTTTCAGCTTCACGCTGTATCCCGCATACAGCAGGGTAGGACATTAAGACATTCGGTTCCCCACTTTCTGCCGAATTCTGGAGGCGTTTCATGGAAATATAAATTTAAGTAAATACAATTCATCTCCTCGACCGGGGATCGATCCCACTACCAGTTGGTTTTACAGTTACGCTTTGTGCCCCTGCGCCACGACTGGCCTCCTTTACCTGTCTTGAATTAATTACGACTTGAACTTAACTGTTTGTGTTAACATGTAGCTTAGGCGGGCGAAGCGGGCCGCGAGTTAAGTAATAAACAAGTAAAATTTTAACCTATCACTGTTTTACAAATATTACTTGCAATTACTTATATAAATAAAGCTTATAAAATCAAATCAGCTTCACACTGCAGGTACCTAGGTAGGCAGAGGGAACCTAGTGTTAAGACACTCCGTTCCTCACTTTCTGCCGAATTCTGGTGGCATTACGTGTTGAGCGGCAAAACTCAACGCCACGCCACGCCAGGCCACTTTCTTATTGGGAAGCCTCTAACGGCCATGCCAACTCCTGATTGTCAAGACAGACCTATCAGCTATTTGAGCAGATTTCAAAATTTGGAGCAGCTCCGTCAACATTTTTGGGTCAGGTGATCCAAAGAATATATCAGTGAACTACAGCAACGAGTGAAATGGCGCTCAAACAATTCAACGTTGTTGGTACCTGATAGCTTAGTTGTCATTAAAGATGACAATCTTTCGGGGTTAAAATGGAAGATGGGCTGAATTGTAGCTGTTCATCCTGGAGCTGATGGCATCAGCCGTGTGGCTGACATCAAAACTTTAAACGGTTAGCATTTAGTAAAATATGTCCCTTGTTTGATCAAATTGGTTAAAAGGCGAGCTTTCAACGTCCAGGGGCATGTTCGGGCCAAACGCCTGTGATAATTTGATAGCAATAATTTTTAAATCCCACACATGCTCATAGGTGATATAAATCATGTATTTTATTTTGTCTTACAATTACCCTACCGTGGCATTGTAATATTCTTGTTCAACTGGAGAATTACACGTGTCCACACCTAAATTTGCTGTTTTAATTATTACTCCAAGAAGTCAACCTGATATGATAAACTGAACGAATGTGCGAAGAGCGTATGTGTGATTTAAAAGATATTGCTATTAAATTATAACAGGCGTTTGGCGCTGAACATATTATATAACCCTAAAATCTATTATTGTATAAATGTGTGATTCAATAAAATCGATAAATTAGATATGTATTTTATTTTTTCACTTTCTACAACTACATGTACAATGTAGTATATTGTTACATATATGCCGATGATATAGCACTCTAACCGCTAAAGATCGTGCAAAGTGGAGTAGGTTGAGCAAGAAGGCAGACCCCGGTAAAAGCCGGGATTAATGCCAGTAAGAAGAAGACAGTTACATATATACATATACATATATATATATATGTAACTGTCTTGTTCTTCCTGGCCTTGGCAACTCATATGTACAGTTCAACAACTGACATATAGATGGCGTTGATCCACGCTGCCAATTGATGCCGAAAATTGGTCTCTATTATAGTATATTACAGTGATTCCCAACCAGTGGTCCGCAGAAGCCTAAATATGGTCCGCGAACGATTTTAATTTTATGACTGGGGATGGTAAAGCGAAGTTTCTGTTTCATTATCACAGTTAATTTTTATTATACTACATGCATAGTGGTCCCTGCTACCAAGAATGATATAAAAGTGGTCCTTGATCAAGAAAAGGTTGGGAACCCCTGGTATATTAGAATGTACTCTGTGCGGCGTACAAGGAGATTGGAAACGTTTGGTGTATAATATTATTAAATTCAGAAGTATATAGAGTATGGAAAATTTAGACCATTACAGATAATATTTTATTTTGTAGCATTATATTTACATAAGTTCGCCTACTGAAGTTTAGAGGTCGCTCTGGAATTGAATATTTCAATTAACGTAAATGTCGCCACAAATTGAATATGAGCAATAATATTTATTTATTAACTAAATTTGACTAAAAAATTGACAGTAGCTTTACTTTATTATTATTATTATTATGTTTATACTACTAGCCCTCTGGGCGAGCACCAAGAAACTTTTAGAAAAAAAGAAAAATCAGAATTGAGGCTTATTTAATATTGCGCAACATTGGGATAATTTAAAATGCAATTCGCAATTAAATATTAACAAATATACATTTGTATTCAGAAATCACAATTACCAATTAATTAAAATAAATAAAATAAATTAAATAAATTAGCTTCACGCTGTATCCCGCACACAGCAGGGTAGGCAGAGGGAACCTAGTGCTAAGACACTCCGTTCCCCACTTTCTGCCGAATTCTGGAGGCATTGCGTGTTGAGTGGCAGAACTCAACGCCGCGCTTAACCTCGACACCAGAGCGAAGAAATGGAAATATAAATTTAAGTAAATATTTCATCTCCTCGAGTGGGGATCGAACCCACAACCAGTCGGTTTTGCAGTCACACCTCGTGCCGCTGCGCCACGACCGGCCTCAATTCGACCAATTAATTATAATTATTCAAAAATAAACAATTGTGATTTCCGAGTTACGTAGGCTGCAAATGGAGGGTTAAGAAAATACGATTTTTATATCTTAAACTTATATTAATAAAATTATTAATTAAAATACATTAATTTTATCTAAAACTAAACTATATCTAAGACTACTGCCTTCAATGTTGGAAGAACAGTAATCTGTTTAAACCTAAATTAATCTAACTTATATATATAATTGTCCTCAATTTTGGAGAAACAATATTGAATCTAAACCTAACTAAATCTAATTTAACCTACGGCTTAATTACTCCACGATGGAATAATAAGCGTGGGAACAGAAGAAATTCCTTTCCCACCGGCTCGGCCGCCTATCAGACGGACATATTATAATATTAAATAAGTTTTCCGCCTGTGACACCGAGCGCTATATAACATCCGTACAAACAAAACATGTTAATATTTAATTGTCAATTGCAATCAAATTTATCCCATAAACTAAATTATTGAGGGTGTAATTAATAAAATATTGGTAGGTATATTAAAAGAAACATAAATATGTAAAAATGTTTTATTTTATATTACACATTAATAACAACTGGCTTCTTTACTTCTAATGATTTATTATTCACTGAACTGGGGATTTCGTTTTTTTTAGTACTTAGAAACAAACAAATTTAAAATCGAATATTAATAAGCAATGCATACTTTTATTTGTTTCTTAAAATTTTTAATTTCCTAATTATTCTTTCAGTTTATCATCTTCGATCATTTCTCTATTTTTTAAAGTTATAAATCTGTTAAGACATATATAAAATATACAGTTTTTATATGCTCTATATTTCTATTTAAATTTTTACAATGGATGCATTTGTTATTCCTAAGTTTTTTAAAAATGAACCACACACGCATGCACGAGCTTGAGTCTCTGGTGTCGCCCTCTGTACTTCTTCAACTGCATCAGCTGCCATCTTTTCAAAATCAATGTCATAAGTGATTTCAGACATATCAGAATGTTCCGTGATAGATTTTTCTTTAACTTTAAGGTAACTAGTTAGATTATCTGCAATCTGAGCAGTATCATTTTAGCAATTTGTCTTTTGTCCTGTCAAAGTGTGTCGCAAGTTGCTTACAATAGCCGTTTTTATCCCTGCTATATATTGCGGTATTGTCGGATTTGAATTTGACCCACAGTTATATCTGACGCAACCAAAGAAATTTTCTAAGGAATCTTGATTTAAATGACGAGTAGAAAACGTGGTAATATCATTTTTTTTAAGATTACAATACAATTTTTCAATTGCGTTTAGAGTGTGTATACAACCTTCTTGGGAAGGAGGGATGGAACGAGTGTTAAGATATTTTATTGAGGAAATAAATTTCCTCATCTCAATAAATAAAGCTAAATTAGGACTTCTTTGGTCATAATTGTTAAATATTTTATCCTTCGGCGCAAGTCCAGAGTGTCAGCATTAACACCATCAAATACGGTATCATTTTTTTTTCAAAATGTTGCTGTCGCGTGAGCTTCAGTGGGAAGTTCATCTGAAATAAAAGAATTCATATAAAATTCATATTGCTGGATGTTATTTTTGTTTTAAAGATATTTTGAAAAAAAAAAATATTTTTTTTCTTATAAAATGTTATGTAAGAAGTATGATGAACTAATTTTTTTATTACATCTAATTTTATAATGAACATTTTCATTAATACATGCACTTTTTTTATATTCGTTTCTTAAATATCACTTTTATAGGAGCTACAGAATTGTTATAATATAAGTGTAGCATGACATGGTTGTTTCACAATAGATAACAGTCAGAGCAGTAGCAAATATACAGTTAGTATTATTTTTCTCCAAATTATAAAATGCTTCAATATGACTCCATTTTGCAATACCTTTGATAAAATAGTTTTTTATATATTAACAAATTAAAAATGCTTCTTTGTGCTTTGTTCAAACATGTGCTATGTTTTAAAATGATGTACAGGCTGTATAAATGGTCTAGGAAAGTGAGTTGAAATATACTTAATGAAATGTTATGTATAAGTGTAAAGCCAATATTTTTTTTGCCTGATTCACGCTGTATCTCGCTTGTAGCAGAATAGTCAGAGGGAGCCTATTGTCAAAACACTACTTCCCTTGCTCCACTTTCCGCTGAATTCTACATGCAAAATATAAATTTAAATAAATATTTTCATTTCTCGAGTGGGGATCAAACCCACAACCAGTCGACTTTGCTGCACACTTTGACCCCCTGATCCACGACTGGCATGAAATGTAATTATCGAGTGGATATTAATAATAATGAAAATATTAAATATTTCATCTCATCAAGTAGGAATCAAACCTATTAAAAGTACCTAGTATAAGTAAACAAAATAAAAATAACATGCTTATCCATTACAGGGTTTTCATTATTATAAATATCAGTACTGCACTCAACATCATGTTTCATGAACAAATTTCTTGTACATTTAATCAAATTTGGTGGTGGATCGAAAATTGATATAATTTCTCATTCACACGTAAAAAATGGCTCCTGTGTTGTAGCTCCTAATGTTTTAAGAACTTTTATATTAACAGTAGACAAGTCGCATACAGTTGCAAGTACATTCATAACTGCATCAAACCATTCCTTCAGCACCTGAAAAAAAAAACTAGTTAAATCATGTGCCATGTGGTCCCGGCCTAGAAAAGGATCATCCTGGTACTGGTGGTGTAGTAAGAGGCGACTATAGTACGTGTGGTAGAGTCACGTCGCCAGCAATGGCAACACGCATGTGCAGACCGGACCGTGACCACCCCCGGCATTTAAGACCGGCGTTAAGTAGTGGCTTTATGCTACTGCGTTTCCTTGGCGGCCGGCACCTACGGACCTGTAGCTCCTCTGGTGTTGCACGGGGTCTTGGGCGGTTGTAATCACTTACCATCAGGTGACCCGCACGCTCGTTTGCCATGATTTTGGGCCATTTATTTTCAAGCAGAAAATATATGTCCATTTATTCCCAGTTTTAAAGGCACTCTGTTCAGCAGTTTATGCAGACTACCTTGGCTTGGTAGTGCAAACATTCTTCTTAAAAGTCTACAACATGCTGGTGATTGTTTATAAATAGCCAAGGCCATATTTTTTTGGTGTAGATAATCTCCTGCATCTTGGTTTTTTTTGGCCAATTTTTAAATTGGCTTTGCAATAATATAGCAAAGGTACTGCTCATATTTAAATTGCACAAATTCTGCACATTTTCTTACTCTGTTAATGCTTCAATAACATTTGTAATTTTCTTATTTTCCTCAATTTCATTACTTCTTTTATTCTCTTTTGAATAATATTTTTTTCACATTTAAATAACTGAGCATTCCTTTTCTTTTTTAGAAGAGTGGATCAGTAAAGAAGTTTCTTCAGACTTTTGATTTACCACAATATAATCTGCATTCTGAAATACAAAGAGTTTTGTATATTTTTACAATAATATATAAATATTTTTTTCTAGATAAATTACTAATTTTATATAAAAATATATTATTAATGATAAAATGTGTTACATTTACGAAAATCAAATCTGCTTCACTCTGTATCCTAGTTAGCTGTTAAGACACTCCATTTGCAGCCTGTAGCTATATTTATAAGACACTCCATTCCCGACTTTCCGCCGAATTTTTAGAGGCATTGTGTGTTGAGTGGCGGAATTCAACACCACGCTTTGTCTTGAAACTAGAGCGAAATGGAAATATCAATTTAAATAAATATTTCATTTCCTCAAGCGGGGAATGAACCCACAACCGTCATGTTACAGTCACACCCTTGTGCCCCTGGGCTACAATGGCTGGACGGTTATATTTAAGTATGTATAAAATAATAACATACATCTTCTTTTTGTTGTTAGTTTAGGTGTGACCTTAATTTCTGCGGGTTGTTGAAGAAAATAATTTGTTGTAATTTGCTCATTAACATTTTCAATTGGTGTGAATGGAGTACCAGAAATTGAAGCTTTGGTTGCATTATTTTACTTGTCTGATTATTAATCTGCAAGAATATAGAAAATATTAAAAATAGTTAGCTACAAGAAATACAGAATAGCTAACAATATATCATTTTAATTGCAAAATATAACTGTACCTGGTTAAACATAATTTTCTTTATTTATAGGTAAATCATGTTGCTCAAAACAAATCTGGCACAGCATATATTCTCAGTCTTTGTCTTTTAATATCATAAAATGTCTTCTACACAGAACTTTATTGGCAATAAATAGAGAATGTAATGATTCCATAGAAATCCAATCTTTAGTAGGTCAACAATATTTGGCCCAAGCCTGTGCCCTGAAAATATACACAGCTAGGTATTGAGTTTCGTCACTCAACAAGCAAAGCCTCCAGAATTCAGCGGAAAGTAGCAAACGGAGTACCGTAACACTACGTTCCCTCTGTCTACCCTCCTGCGTGCGGGAAACGAGAAGCTCATTTATTTACAGCTTCAGAGTAGTTATACATTACTTAGTTAAAACTGGGTGTGGCACCGCAGCCGCCATTGCACACTTTTGTTTTTATTAACTAATATCATGAATAAAGTACCTATTATTTTTGGCTATATAATTAAATATATCAATTAAGATTTGGAGTCTAATCACTTACTTGTTACTGGCTTAGGAAATCTGTGAAAAGAAATGGCCATATCTTGAGTACGTGTTTTACCACACTTAGCACATTTTCTATGATTGTTTATAGACATTTTAATAGCTAAAATTAAACTACGTAGTAAAATACAGGAAATAAAATATATAATTAAATAACGTAATTTTAAAAATATCAACTAACTTAAATAATATGCGAAAACAATAACAAACTCCATGAAAACAAATTGAAATGAAATCTCAATTTTTTTTTAGTTCACAACTATTTTAGTTGCCAGTACTATGAATTATATTTAATTTTATTAGAATTTTTTGGTCTGTCCTTGAGAGGGTCACCCCATGTGAAGGCCTGTTTTTTAGGCATTTTTTAGGATTTTGATTTTTTTACCGACCAGTAAATAGATAGAGCTTTATTAAGTTTATTATCATCTATTAACATATTTTGACAGTTTCAATATAAAGTTGTAGTTAGAAATATAATATAACTCTGCCTTGAAAAAATGGGCTCACACTTCCTCCACGATTCTCGCTGATTGGATTATCAGAAACAAAAAAAGTAAGCGGCGTTTTAATCTGTGAACCTTAATGCACGGAATGAATATCATTAAATGAATATACCAAAAAATGGACATTTGAAAAAATAAAACGTGGGATGACCGTTATGGGATGATCCCCTTAATCCCAAAATTGGGAGGATCTTCAGAATCACATTTCTCTGATAATAAAAAGGTCAATGATTGTAATGGTGGATAATCATCTTTTTCACAATTAGCATTAATGGAATGAGGTGAATTCATGTTAATAATCAACAATGTTTTGTAGGCATTCATAAATTGCATGCATGTAGGTTTAACATTCCTAATACCATTACTTTGAATACAATGAAAAAGGTTCTCAAGGAAATCTCGATTAAAATTTTTTGTTATAATATTATTAATTTTCAATCTCTTATTTAAGTATTTCCACATTTCTTTAAATGTAATTATGTTATGAATCCAGTTATGGACAGATGGCACTTTTTTATATTTCTTGGTTTCTGTGCCATCTTGATTTTTTTCAAATTCAATTGATTTTAAAATAGGTAAAAAACAGCAAAATTACGGCTTTACACGCTGGTTTTAAAGACATAATTTTTGATTAAAAATAACAATTTTAGGAGAATTGCCAAACAGTCAATATATTTATTATTAAGTTTATTTTTTGTTTCACATTTATATAGCAGTATATATTTTGTTATTTAATAAAATTACATACTTCACAAAACCATTATCATATGACCAGAGATGTTACAGGAGCTTGACGAATATTGCATGTGCTACAAAAATGTGCGTAAGTCCTCCCTAATATAGAATATTTAATTATTTTATAACCTATCTCAATAGAGACAATTTCCAGAGACTAGAGAGTTCTACAGATGTCGCTAGTTATTTGTCATTTGATTGTTATAGGTTGTAGGTAAATAAAAGACCCATAGTTTGAATGTTTATTTCGAGATATAAAATATGAAAACAATATTTTGAAAGTATACAATATGGACCATGATATCGTTATTTCGAGCCGAAGAATCACGAATCAATATTTTTTTGTTTCAGTATAAAATTAGAAACTGTAAAGTAAATTAAAGAGTTCTACAAAAATACTCAAGAAAATATATAACAATACTTAAAATTGACATTATTCCTAAATCATAATTAAATTAAAATTTTGATTCTTTCTTTAAAATGTAAAAGTACAAACATTTAAATTCAATAATTAAATATTTAATTAAATACAATATTAACATACAAATAAGTAATTAAAATAATAATAATGAGTAGTGAAGGCTGTTTTGTAATTATATTATTGTAACAGTAATTTACAATGAGGAACCTGACAACAGATTAGTTTTATTCTAATAAATAAATTTATACATTTCTAAATACGTTTTTTAATTAATTTATTTTGGAATCTTTCAATTCTAATGTAATCATATGGTGTATAAAAAAGTATATACCCTGTTTTATGTTTTAAGATAAATAGTTTTTCTCATTATGATAATACAAGATGTCAGACAATCTTGAATATTGTCTTCTAATGTACTCGGTGGTCATACCTCAGATACTCTAATGTATGTATGTTTCTTAAAATATCTGAAAAATGTCCCATAGGACCGTTGATACCAGTAAAACAGATGACTAACTGTGAATTTCTGGAAATAAAAAATAACATTTTATTTACAAATTAAATAAGGTATTTTATTCAGTGTAGGTTGGTAAGTAAGTATATTTAATAATAATAAAAAAATGATACTAAGAAAATGAAGAATTTTTTGTTGACAGCCATAAGTACTTATAAATTGTAATAACATAATGAGTAGGCATTTCTTCAAAAAAATTTAGTACAAGTAAGTTAGGAGAGCCAAAGCAGAATTTATACAGTTTCTGGCATGATAGTTTATATTATAAGTGAAATATATTAATTTATATTATCAATGCAAAATAGAATATTAAGATTACTTACCATCATTTATTATTCATAATTTCAATTAAACTATTCAAAAAGTTTCTACGTGTATTGTGTGTGGTTCTGTAGCCATTACATTACAGAAGTAAGATAATTAGCAGTTGTAATATTCAATATTTACAAAACATAGATTTTTTTTCACTGTTTTTACTAGTAATTAACTAAGTTGTCACTTTATTTTTCCGGTATAAGAATATATTTACAACAACCTAGTTTATCATTTTCTAGTAAAATTATTAATTATTAACTAATGATCAATGTTTATATCACTGATATATAAAATAAACATAACCTTTATTTGTGTCAACTCTTATTATTGCGTAGCATGACACTCAATTATCACTACATCACGCCATCTTGTTCTTGTCTAGATGGCAGTGAAAAAAATAAAATAATAATATATTTTTTTATGTAAAAAATAAAATTATAAAAAACATGTAAATTTAAATAAAAAATAATTATTTATATTAATATTTTATTAGAAATAAAAAAACTAATGAGCGTATAACGCGTCTTACAGAAAAAAAAAATTATAATGTTACAAAAAAATATCTATATTAGAATATTTTGATGTTTTTGTATTTAAAAGCTGGTACTTTTCCTAATTTTGGTTAAAATATATAAGTAAAATTGGTTGATATACTTCAAAGGTTTGCTAGGGTTCTGAGTTCGTAACTCGGTGAAAGTCGGTTTTTTTTTTTTTTTTTTTGTTTTTTATCCACAAACTAAAAAAAAGTTAAGGTAAAGTGTTGTTGCTTGTTGGGTTTGGGTTAGGTTTGGGTTAGGTTTGGGTTAGGTTTGGGTTAGGTTTGGGTTAGGTTTGGGTTAGGTTTGGGTTAGGTTAGGTTAGGTTAGGTTAGGTTAGGTTTTTTTTTTTTTTTTTTGTTGAATACTTTGCAACCTCCGTCGTGGAGAACGGAGACTTTGGCTGCGGTAGTTAATTTTGAACTATTTTCTTTTAATTTTGTTTATGGGGACTCACTACATTATTTATTTATCAAATTTTATCAAATTATTTATCAAATTATTTTACATTTATTTTACTCAAATATTTTACATTTAGGTTAGGTTAGGTTAGGTTAGGTTAGGTTAGGTTAGGTTAGGTTAGGTTAGGTTAGGTTAGGTTAGGTTAGGTTAGGTTAGGTTAGGTTATGTCGCCCTAAACAAGTCCGAGGCATTATACTTCCATGCTCCTCGAAAGGGCCCACCACCAGATGCCCACATCATCGTCGGTGGCGTCAATATTGACGTCAGCAGGAGCATGAAGTACCTCGGACTTGTTCTGGACGGCAGGTGGAGTTTTCGGGGCCACTTCACATCTTTGGCCCCGAAACTGTTGAAGACGGCGGGGGCCTTGGCGCGCCTTTTGCCTAACGTGGCTGGGCCGAGCGCCCCGAGCCGCCGCCTGTACACCGGAGTGGTCAGGTCGATGGCCCTCTACGGGGCTCCCGTATGGGCGGACGCCCTGGATCGGCACAACGTCACCCTTCTGCGACGTGCGCAGAGGGTGATGGCCATCCGGGCGATACGGGGGTATCGGACCATCTCCGGTGAGGTGGCATGCGTGCTGGCTGGAGTCATGCCGTGGGATCTGGACGCGCTTTCTCTGGCGTCGGTATACTGCCGGCGTCGGGGCCTAGCGTCCAGGGATCCGGCTAGTCAAGCACGCGCCGAGGAGGAGCGGGAAGCCGCTATGGAAGTGTGGGAATCCCGGCTGGCGACTCCATCTGCCGGCCGGTTGACGATCGAGGCTGTTCGTCCAGTGTTCCGCCAGTGGTTAGCGCGGCGTCACGGCGTCCTAACCTTCCGCACGACACAGGTGCTCACGGGGCATGGCTGCTTCGGGCGTTACCTGTGTCGGATCGCTGGGAGGGAGCCCGACGCTCGCTGCCACCACTGCGACGACTGCCTCGATGAGACGGCCCAGCACACGTTGGAGGTGTGTTCAGCCTGGGCGTCTCAACGTCGCGCTCTGCGCGACGTCATAGGGGACGATCTCTCCCTGCCGGCCGTGGTCAAGGCCATGGCCGGCAGCGAGACGTCGTGGGATGCGGTCTCCTCCTTCTGCGAGGCAGTGGTGCTCGAGAAGGAGGCGGCGGAGCGGGTGAGGGAGGCTTCGGCCGAACTCGCCATCCGCCGCAAGAGACCGGGTCGCCGGAGGGCGGCACACGATCGCCGCCTTCCGCCCTAACGAGCCAGAGGGCGGTCAGCTTGGGGAAGCTAGCCGCCTACTAACCTGGCCCGAGTAGTCGCGCGCAGGTTGCTCCCGCGCGCTACTCCGAGCAGGCCGTCGAGGGTGCCCACCACCCTTGACTCCGCGACGTGCCTTGCAGGCTCCCGCCGCCGCGTTTCGCGGACGACTAATGTCCCCGCGTCTCGCGGCCAGTGGCGGTCGAGGAGGAGCACCGTGAGGTTTTAGTGGGTATTCGGACGGCCTACCATCTGCCGGTCCGCGAGCCCCACATAACCGCTCGAGTCCCCAATCGGGCTGGTATCCGTAAAGGGATTTCCTCACGAAAAAAAAAAAAAAAAAAAAAAAAAAAAAAAAAAAGGTTAGGTTAGGTTAGGTTAGGTTAGGTTTTTTTTTTTTTTTTTTTTTTTTTTTTGATCCCCATGACTATATTTAAATAACTATTACCAGTCCACACTTCCGACCGCAGTCCTCGCTAATGTATACGGGCGGCCGGGGTCGGTCATGCAGACATGTAGGACTTATTTATTTTAATAACATTATTTACATTTAAAAACTTTCCTTTAAAACAGATGCAGCTTATTTAACAATTATCTTAATTACTTAACAAAATCATACATTTAGACACAAATTAAAACAGACAATTTATATTACACCAGATCTTATAAGTAACAACAAAAAGATTTTTTTAATAGACAATAATTACTAAGACACATTGGTAGAACGACTTATTTTTATAACTTATATTTAACAACAATTTTTAATAACTTATCTATATTACAACTAACATTTTGCTTTAATAACTAGAGGTTTGATAACAATAACTATATATATACAGAATTATGTAAAAGACTAATTTTAAACAGAATTAAAGGGCAAACATATGAAATAAAATATTTACAACGTTACATTACAGCTGGGAAGACCGTAATCGATTTTAGATTTAACTTGATTTTGGAGATATTGAACAGTGGGGCAGCTAAGTGAGATGGCAGAGTGATTTACGTTGATGGTACTATTTGTCTTACTATTATATTTAGAACAGTTATAACAGGTGGGAGTGACGTCATTTTTGACGTGCGGGCAATTTGATAACTGGTGGTTAGTTTCTGCACAGTGTGAACAAGGCCTACAATCGGACTCACAGTTATTACTAGTGTGACCGAATTGCAGGCACTTGTAACACTGGATGAACGGCGAGAAGTCCCCCACAAATACCTGCTGATGGTCGACATTGAGACGCCCCAGCTGAGTTGCTGAGTGCCACACCGCTGGAGCGACTATGAAGACAGCATTGTACAGGTTTGGGTTTCTATTGTTATTACGTCGGAATCTAAGCTTGAAATCGTCGGGTTCTTTTATTATTTGATTGATGGTGGGGTTTTGTTGAATTATTATTGAAGTCAAATCCTCAAGGGGAATATCCTTGGACACTCCCTTGAGGATGAGCATGGGACGGAGCTTTTTGGCCGGCTCTACACTGACTACAGTCGAAGACTTTAACTGCTCCATTGTTTCGTTACACTGTGATTCGGTTTGGAATTCTACTCTTATTTTATTGTTCGTTACTGAGCGAACCCGCGTCGGTGCAAAATTTTTATTTCTAAAAGAAACACTTTTTTTAAATTTACTTAACGCTTCTTTTTTGTTTTCAGGTTCTTCGACCAATGAAACTACTAGAGCCGGCTTGTACTGTGATTTGTGGGTGGACTTCTCTGGGGGCGGGGAGGACTTAGATGCAGCCACCTGCGCGTATGAAATTGTGGAGGTAAGTTCCTCTTTTATTACCTCTTTAAATTTGGTGATCTCCTCTCTCACGGCGGAGACAATCTCCTCCCTGAGAGCGACGCTATCAACAGCTGGGGATGAAGGTACGGAAGCCGCCGGCACTGAAGATGACAACAAGATTGGAGGTTCTACCTGCGATTCGAGGTAAGTGTCTGCAGCTATTCCTATTTCTTCGGCGGCTTCGATAATAAAACGCTTGTTTATTGAGGTGACACTTTTATTTTCATGTATTGCCTGGATGATTTGTCTAGCAAGTCTGTTGATAACGTCGCTCATAGAGCGAACATCTTTAACTTCCGATGCCTGCGCCGGAAGGGGCCTACGCTCGGTTTTATCTGCCTTTTTGGCTTTAAGCTTAGATTTGGCCTGAGATGACTCAATGACGGTGCCATCTATTTCTACTTCCGTGGACATTGCCAACATGAGAGAGTCGATATCCGGGGAGCTACACCTACTGTCAGTCGCCTGAGCAGCACCAGCCCCCCGGGTTTGACGGCTGGGCCCAGCCTCTGAAGGAGACTGAGTCTTTTTATTACTAACGGTGGGTGAACTGAACATTTTTTTATAGTCCATTATGTGGAAAATAAAATATAATAAAAACTATTACTAAATCGGACAACTACAAATGCTGTAGTACAGGGCGCCACAACCTGTCCCTATACTATATTATTAAAAATAATAAATAAATAAATGATATTATACCTATTGTTATTTATTTAACCCTTATATATTATTTAAACTTAATAAACTTATTCTATACTTATATTATATTAAACCTATATACTAACTAAAAAATACATAAAACACTAATATATTGAATATAACAAAACAAAACAAAAATGAAAAATATTAAACTTATATAAAAAATACACTGTGGTACAGGATGCCGCCACCTGGCCCTAGACTATAATACACAGTAAGGGGCGTGGCCTACAGCATAGCGTGAGTGCCACAGTGTATAAACTATAAAATTAGATATTTATATTTAATTAAAGTTTAATAGACTAACACTATAAATTTAAATTATTAATATTGACTTATTATTTTAATGATAAGAGTACCTTTTTACAAAAGAAATATAGTAATAAAAGTTAAATTTACCCAAAATTATATATAAATTATGTTTACAAAATTCTTAATTATTATAAAATATTACAAAAATCATATAATACTGTACTCTGTAAAATGAACTTATATATTAATTACAATACTAATATAAAATAAAATAAAAATTATAAAAAACAAATTGTTTTGGCGCTCTGCAAACAGTCGTGATCACTGATACACTGTGGTCGGGGGCGGGGCCTAGCGAAGCGTCGGTGCCACAGCCTAACGACGTACGCTTCTTCAAAATACGCGTTACGTGTTCAGATTCTGGATTTGACTTTTTTATTTATGAATGGATTCTGATGGGACTTTCTTCAAAGGGAAGCCTGTGTCAAAAAAATGATCTTCACCAAGTTCTACCAGAATCGACCCTCAGGAAGGTACTTAAAATTGTGAAGTTAAAGTTTTTTAATTCTAACACTTGCCACAAAGTACAGCAACGCAAATAACACAAAAACTACACTATATATTGATATGAATTTTTGCACAGGTATTTGAAGACAACTAAGCTATTAAATTACACAAAAAAATGTTTATAAGTCCATACTGAAATTTTAAAATATTTACGTTTAAAGTTAATGATTACGTGTATTTTATAGTTTTCCCTTAATATTTTCCAAAATATACACTTTATTTCTAGTCTGTTTACAGATTCTGAACAAGGGGGATATTCCGCGTCTAATGGTATATGTGTCCATTCACTCCGACTCTCCGTTTGAAAACGAGCCGCACATCCGGTTTCTGCTTCTGCTCAGTCTTTCTTTAATAACTTTTTTATTTACGGGTGGATAATTATAAAATTTTGCACAAATGTTCTTAATTAAATAGTCTATAGGAAGAAATAATAAAAATATGTGGTTGTCGCTTTAAATTTTACGTAACTGACCTCTGAATTTTAATAATTGATGAATTTTGTCCATTTTCCGGGTTTTTCCTTTATAAGTCACTCACTTTTCACCGGATTTTCTTTTTTAAACCACATTATTAAATGTCTCATCAAGGCGCTTCTAACTATGTAAAACACTATTCTCTACGACTCTCCGTTTGTAAATGAGCGGCGAGGCCGATTTACAGAAAATCACTAATAACTAAAAAACGGAGAGTTGGAAAAAACTGAAACTTTACAGAAACGTGAAGAACAACTATATACATCAGTTGGTAAAATAAAAAAGTGGGGTAAAAGATCTTATTTACCCGCCGCACGCGAAAAACTGATTTTTTAGGCACACTTTTATACCGATTTGAAATTAAAACTCCGCTTATATAAAAAGTACTTGTCCGATTTTCAAAATTTTTACGAATTAATATAGAGGAACTTATAGACTAACACTATGTAATAAATCAGCACGATAGAATAAAATTAACTATTTTTAAAACACTTATTTAACTAATTTATGTTTATTTCACTATGGAAAACACGGTTTTTCATGGTTTTTTGGCACTTTCACTTTTCCGATTTTTATAATTTTTACACTATCGTGTAGCTGAATTTAGCGCGCAACTTTTGAGACCTTACACAACTTTCTACGATATATAGTTCTTAACTTTTGAATTTTTTGTTATAACTTAGACGTTTTTTTGGCCTGGGAGACCGCGGACGCGTGCGTTCTCGACGCGAGCTCGGCCCAGACTGGTTAGGTTAGGTTAGGTTAGGTTTTTTTTTTTTTTTTTTTTTTTTTTGATCCCCATGACTATATTTAAATAACTATTACCAGTCCACACTTCCGACCGCAGTCCTCGCTAATGTATACGGGCGGCCGGGGTCGGTCATGCAAACATGTAGGACTTATATATTTTCATAACATTATTAACATATAAAAACTTTTCTTTAAAACAGATAAAACTTATATAACAATTATCTTAATTACATAACAAAACTTACATTTAGACACAATTTAAAGAGAAACAATTTATATTACAATAGATATTATAAATAACAAAAAAAAAAGAATATTAAAAGACAATAATTTCTAAGACACATTGGTAGAACGACTTATTTTATAACTTATATTTAACAACAATTTTTAATAACTTATCTATATTACAACTAACATTTTGCTTAAATAACTAGAGGTTTGATAACAATGTAACTATATTTATACAGAATTATGTAAAAGACTAATTTTAACAGAATTAAAGGGCAAAAATATAAAATAAATTCTTTACAACGTTACATTATGGCTGGGAAGTCCGTAATCAATTTTAGATTTTACTTGGTTCTGGAGATATTGAACGGTGGGGCAACTAAGTGAGACGGCAGAGTGATTAACATTGATATTACTATTTGTCTTACTATTATATTTATTACAATTGTAACAGGTGGGAGTGACGTCATTTTTGACGTGTGGGCAATTTGGTAACTGGTGGTTAGTTTCTGCACAGTGCGAACAAGGCCTACAATCGGACTCACAGTTATTACTAGTGTGACCGAATTGCAGGCACTTGTAACACTGGATGAACGGTGAGAAGTCCCCCACAAATACCTGCTGATGGTCGACATTTAGACGCCCCAGCTGAGTTGCTGAGTGCCACACCGCTGGAGCGACTATGAAGACAGCATTGTACAGGTTTGGGTTTCTATTGTTATTACGTCGGAATCTAAGCTTGAAATCGTCGGGTTCTTTTATTATTTGATTGATGGTGGGGTTTTGTTGAATTATTATTGAAGTCAAATCCTCAAGGGGAATATCCTTGGACACTCCCTTGAGGATGAGCATGGGACGGAGCTTTTTGGCCGGCTCTACACTGACTACAGTCGAAGACTTTAACTGCTCCATTGTTTCGTTACACTGTGATTCGGTTTGGAATTCTACTCTTGGTTAGGTTAGGTTAGGTTAGGTTAGGTTAGGTTAGGTTAGGTTAGGTTAGGTTAGGTTAGGTTAGGTTAGGTTAGGTTAGGTTAGGTTAGGTTAGGTTAGGTTAGGTTTTTTTTTTTTTTTTTTTTTTTTGATCCCCATGACTATATTTAAATAACTATTACCAGTCCACACTTCCGACCGCAGTCCTCGCTAATGTATACGGGCGGCCGGGGTCGGTCATGCAGACATGTAGGACTTATTTATTTTAATAACATTATTTACATTTAAAAACTTTCCTTTAAAACAGATGCAGCTTATTTAACAATTATCTTAATTACTTAACAAAATCATACATTTAGACACAAATTAAAACAGACAATTTATATTACACCAGATCTTATAAGTAACAACAAAAAGATTTTTTTAATAGACAATAATTACTAAGACACATTGGTAGAACGACTTATTTTTATAACTTATATTTAACAACAATTTTTAATAACTTATCTATATTACAACTAACATTTTGCTTTAATAACTAGAGGTTTGATAACAATAACTATATATATACAGAATTATGTAAAAGACTAATTTTAAACAGAATTAAAGGGCAAACATATGAAATAAAATATTTACAACGTTACATTACAGCTGGGAAGACCGTAATCGATTTTAGATTTAACTTGATTTTGGAGATATTGAACAGTGGGGCAGCTAAGTGAGATGGCAGAGTGATTTACGTTGATGGTACTATTTGTCTTACTATTATATTTAGAACAGTTATAACAGGTGGGAGTGACGTCATTTTTGACGTGCGGGCAATTTGATAACTGGTGGTTAGTTTCTGCACAGTGTGAACAAGGCCTACAATCGGACTCACAGTTATTACTAGTGTGACCGAATTGCAGGCACTTGTAACACTGGATGAACGGCGAGAAGTCCCCCACAAATACCTGCTGATGGTCGACATTGAGACGCCCCAGCTGAGTTGCTGAGTGCCACACCGCTGGAGCGACTATGAAGACAGCATTGTACAGGTTTGGGTTTCTATTGTTATTACGTCGGAATCTAAGCTTGAAATCGTCGGGTTCTTTTATTATTTGATTGATGGTGGGGTTTTGTTGAATTATTATTGAAGTCAAATCCTCAAGGGGAATATCCTTGGACACTCCCTTGAGGATGAGCATGGGACGGAGCTTTTTGGCCGGCTCTACACTGACTACAGTCGAAGACTTTAACTGCTCCATTGTTTCGTTACACTGTGATTCGGTTTGGAATTCTACTCTTATTTTATTGTTCGTTACTGAGCGAACCCGCGTCGGTGCAAAATTTTTATTTCTAAAAGAAACACTTTTTTTAAATTTACTTAACGCTTCTTTTTTGTTTTCAGGTTCTTCGACCAATGAAACTACTAGAGCCGGCTTGTACTGTGATTTGTGGGTGGACTTCTCTGGGGGCGGGGAGGACTTAGATGCAGCCACCTGCGCGTATGAAATTGTGGAGGTAAGTTCCTCTTTTATTACCTCTTTAAATTTGGTGATCTCCTCTCTCACGGCGGAGACAATCTCCTCCCTGAGAGCGACGCTATCAACAGCTGGGGATGAAGGTACGGAAGCCGCCGGCACTGAAGATGACAACAAGATTGGAGGTTCTACCTGCGATTCGAGGTAAGTGTCTGCAGCTATTCCTATTTCTTCGGCGGCTTCGATAATAAAACGCTTGTTTATTGAGGTGACACTTTTATTTTCATGTATTGCCTGGATGATTTGTCTAGCAAGTCTGTTGATAACGTCGCTCATAGAGCGAACATCTTTAACTTCCGATGCCTGCGCCGGAAGGGGCCTACGCTCGGTTTTATCTGCCTTTTTGGCTTTAAGCTTAGATTTGGCCTGAGATGACTCAATGACGGTGCCATCTATTTCTACTTCCGTGGACATTGCCAACATGAGAGAGTCGATATCCGGGGAGCTACACCTACTGTCAGTCGCCTGAGCAGCACCAGCCCCCCGGGTTTGACGGCTGGGCCCAGCCTCTGAAGGAGACTGAGTCTTTTTATTACTAACGGTGGGTGAACTGAACATTTTTTTATAGTCCATTATGTGGAAAATAAAATATAATAAAAACTATTACTAAATCGGACAACTACAAATGCTGTAGTACAGGGCGCCACAACCTGTCCCTATACTATATTATTAAAAATAATAAATAAATAAATGATATTATACCTATTGTTATTTATTTAACCCTTATATATTATTTAAACTTAATAAACTTATTCTATACTTATATTATATTAAACCTATATACTAACTAAAAAATACATAAAACACTAATATATTGAATATAACAAAACAAACCAAAAATGAAAAATATTAAACTTATATAAAAAATACACTGTGGTACAGGATGCCGCCACCTGGCCCTAGACTATAATACACAGTAAGGGGCGTGGCCTACAGCATAGCGTGAGTGCCACAGTGTATAAACTATAAAATTAGATATTTATATTTAATTAAAGTTTAATAGACTAACACTATAAATTTAAATTATTAATATTGACTTATTATTTTAATGATAAGAGTACCTTTTTACAAAAGAAATATAGTAATAAAAGTTAAATTTACCCAAAATTATATATAAATTATGTTTACAAAATTCTTAATTATTATAAAATATTACAAAAATCATATAATACTGTACTCTGTAAAATGAACTTATATATTAATTACAATACTAATATAAAATAAAATAAAAATTATAAAAAACAAATTGTTTTGGCGCTCTGCAAACAGTCGTGATCACTGATACACTGTGGTCGGGGGCGGGGCCTAGCGAAGCGTCGGTGCCACAGCCTAACGACGTACGCTTCTTCAAAATACGCGTTACGTGTTCAGATTCTGGATTTGACTTTTTTATTTATGAATGGATTCTGATGGGACTTTCTTCAAAGGGAAGCCTGTGTCAAAAAAATGATCTTCACCAAGTTCTACCAGAATCGACCCTCAGGAAGGTACTTAAAATTGTGAAGTTAAAGTTTTTTAATTCTAACACTTGCCACAAAGTACAGCAACGCAAATAACACAAAAACTACACTATATATTGATATGAATTTTTGCACAGGTATTTGAAGACAACTAAGCTATTAAATTACACAAAAAAATGTTTATAAGTCCATACTGAAATTTTAAAATATTTACGTTTAAAGTTAATGATTACGTGTATTTTATAGTTTTCCCTTAATATTTTCCAAAATATACACTTTATTTCTAGTCTGTTTACAGATTCTGAACAAGGGGGATATTCCGCGTCTAATGGTATATGTGTCCATTCACTCCGACTCTCCGTTTGAAAACGAGCCGCACATCCGGTTTCTGCTTCTGCTCAGTCTTTCTTTAATAACTTTTTTATTTACGGGTGGATAATTATAAAATTTTGCACAAATGTTCTTAATTAAATAGTCTATAGGAAGAAATAATAAAAATATGTGGTTGTCGCTTTAAATTTTACGTAACTGACCTCTGAATTTTAATAATTGATGAATTTTGTCCATTTTCCGGGTTTTTCCTTTATAAGTCACTCACTTTTCACCGGATTTTCTTTTTTAAACCACATTATTAAATGTCTCATCAAGGCGCTTCTAACTATGTAAAACACTATTCTCTACGACTCTCCGTTTGTAAATGAGCGGCGAGGCCGATTTACAGAAAATCACTAATAACTAAAAAACGGAGAGTTGGAAAAAACTGAAACTTTACAGAAACGTGAAGAACAACTATATACATCAGTTGGTAAAATAAAAAAGTGGGGTAAAAGATCTTATTTACCCGCCGCACGCGAAAAACTGATTTTTTAGGCACACTTTTATACCGATTTGAAATTAAAACTCCGCTTATATAAAAAGTACTTGTCCGATTTTCAAAATTTTTACGAATTAATATAGAGGAACTTATAGACTAACACTATGTAATAAATCAGCACGATAGAATAAAATTAACTATTTTTAAAACACTTATTTAACTAATTTATGTTTATTTCACTATGGAAAACACGGTTTTTCATGGTTTTTTGGCACTTTCACTTTTCCGATTTTTATAATTTTTACACTATCGTGTAGCTGAATTTAGCGCGCAACTTTTGAGACCTTACACAACTTTCTACGATATATAGTTCTTAACTTTTGAATTTTTTGTTATAACTTAGACGTTTTTTTGGCCTGGGAGACCGCGGACGCGTGCGTTCTCGACGCGAGCTCGGCCCAGACTGGTTAGGTTAGGTTAGGTTAGGTTAGGTTAGGTTAGGTTAGGTTAGGTTAGGTTAGGTTAGGTTAGGTTAGGTTAGGTTAGGTTAGGTTAGGTTAGGTTAGGTTAGGTTAGGTTAGGTTAGGTTAGGTTAGGTTAGGTTAGGTTAGGTTAGGTTAGGTTTTTTTTTTTTTTTGGGGTTTGAGTCCCATAACTGTATGTTTTTATGACTGATGCCAGTCTACGCTTCCAACCGCAGTCCTCGCTAAAGTATACGGGCGGCCGGGGTCGGTTACGCAGACATGCTTGACATATTGTATTATTTATCACTTTTATTAATTTATAACTTTTTTGAGGGACAACTTTTAAAATTTTTTTAACAATTTACAAGATTGACTGACTTTCGTCCGAAGACTTTGAAGAATAACTTTTAAGACACAATTTTTTAGTACAATTTTTTAGAACAGAAGTTTAAAACTTGAAAAGACTTTTACAACATTCTATAACAACTTTTATTTTATGCAACTAGAATTAAAATACGTTTTGTATATATATATAAACGGAAGTTACAAATCACCAATAATTTAATAGAGATTTACGAACTATAATCAATTTTACTTTTAATTTGACTCGACATGTACAAGATTGTGGGACAATTGGGGGAAGTAGCAGAATGCTCAGTATTTAATTTACTGTTTGTTTTCACATTATATTTAGAACAATTAAAACATTGAGGGGTTTTATCACTGGAGATGTCCGGGCAATCAGAAACTTGATGGGTGGTGTCTGCGCAGTGCGAACAAGGTCTGCAGTCAGACAGGCAATTCTTGCTAATATGTCCAAACTGCAGACACTTATAACACTGTATAAAGGGGGAAAAATCCCCAACAAAAACTTTTTGATGGTCAACATTAATGCGGCCCAAGTGGATGGCTTCGCGCCAGATTGCAGGTTCGACAATGTACACCGCATTATAGAGACTTGGATTTCTATTATTGTTACGCTTGAATCTGAGCTTTAGGTCTTCCGGTTTTTTTATCAATTCGCTGATGGTGGGATTCTGAAGGGTGATGATAGAAGTCAAATCCTCAAGGGGAATATCGTTGGACACACCCTTGAGGACGAGCATAGGACGGAGCTTTTTCGCCGGCTCTGCTGAAACTGTGTCGGATTCTTTGAGCTGATTCAGAGTTTCCTGACACTGAGACTCATTGACGAATTCAACTCTAACTTTGTTGTTAGATATAGCTTTAACACGAGTGGGTGCGTAGTTTTTGTTCCTGAAAGATATGCTTTTCTTAAATTTTTTAATTGTAGGTTGACTGTCGTCAGAGGATTCCAACGGAGATACTACAATGGCTGGCTTATAAGTTGACTTCGGAGACTTTACAGGGGGAGGTTGCGTGCTACTCGCAGCAACTTGAGCATATGAAGGAGAAAGCAACTCCTCTTTAATTTCAGCTTTAAACCGAGACATCTCTTCCCTCATTGCAGAGACCAATTCCTCTCTCAGAACAACGCTATCAACATTTGGAGGAGGAGCAGCCGGTGGATCGGGTGGTGGTTCAAGGGGATAAATATCTGGTTCTAATATGGATGCAAGGTAAATGTCAGATGCTAAACAAATTTCTTCGGCTGCTTCAATTATGTACTTTTTGTTGCCAGAAGTGACGCTCTTGCCTTCACGAATGGAGTTGATGATCTGTCTAGCGAGAGTGTTGATAACATTGTTCATCGAGCGGACGTCCTTAACAGATTTAGCATCAATTGGGAGGGACTTACTGGGAGGTTTCTCTGCCTTTTTAGCTTTAGGTTTAGTTTTGGTTTTAGTTTGTGATGATTCGGGATTTAATTCATCTATTTCATCTGGAGTCATTGCCAACATGAATGCGTCCAGGTCTGGGGAGCTACATCTGCTGTCACTTGCCTGAGCAGCCGCAGATACGGGATTGGTTACATCCGGTTGACTTGTCCCAGCCACCGAAGAGGACTGAGACGAAGTCTTTTTGTTGTTGTTCGGCGGTGATTGGAACATTCTTTTATAGTCCATTTTGCCGCCTGAGGAACCAGTAATGTACCTGCCAAATATTAGCCAAATCTGAGTATAAAAATTTGAACTATTTGATTCTCGTTTACTTGAGTCTGAGAGGATAGGGTGGGAGGGAGGGCCTTTTTTTCAGGTTCTGCACATCCGATCGCGACAAACGAGGTGTCAATCGACGGGGCTGATGGGGAGCTATGCACAGACACCGGTCTAGTCCAGGTAAGCGGGGGGGTTCGGGAGTTATCCTCGAAAAACCCCAAAAATGTCAAATCCAGTAACTCTTTCGAGTAAATTCGCGCTAAAATGGCGCGTGAAAAATCAGAAAAAATTATTTACATGCAGGATCAATCGACCCTACAAGATGACACTGAATTACGACAAATTAAATCTAAAAAATTTTTTAAGTTTTCATACAAAATTTCCAAAGTTAAAAATAATTAAAATTATAAAAAATTACAAATAATATATACAAAATAGTGTTTGATAACGAAGATAATAATGGTCTTAAACTATATTTAAAATATCCGAGTGATCGGATTAACAGAAGTTTGTTTTTTGGAAGTTCAATTTCCGATACACTATTTTGATACGACAGGACTTAGGTGGATTTCGTCCTATCGAAACTAATTTTTTCCGTTTTTTTCAGGTTCTGCGCATCCGATCGCGACAAACGAGGTGTCGATCGACGGGGCTGATGGGGAGCTATGCACAGACACCGGTCTAGTCCAGGTGAGTCGGGGGGTTCGGGAGTTATCCTCGAAAAACCCAAAAATGTCAAATCCAGTAACTCTTTCGAGTAAATTCGCGCTAAAATGGCGCGTGAAAAATCAGAAAAAATTATTTACATGCAGGATCAATCGACCCTACAAGATGACACTGAATTACGACAAATTAAATCTAAAAAATTTTTTAAGTTTTCATACAAAATTTCCAAAGTTAAAAATAATTAAAATTATAAAAAATTACAAATAATATATACAAAATAGTGTTTGATAACGAAGATAATAATGGTCTTAAACTATATTTAAAATATCCGAGTGATCGGATTAACAGAAGTTTGTTTTTTGGAAGTTCAATTTCCGATACACTATTTTGATACGACAGGACTTAGGTGGATTTCGTCCTATCGAAACTAATTTTTTCCGTTTTTTTCAGGTTCTGCGCATCCGATCGCGACAAACGAGGTGTCGATCGACGGGGCTGATGGGGAGCTATGCACAGACACCGGTCTAGTCCAGGTGAGTCGGGGGGTTCGGGAGTTATCCTCGAAAAACCCCAAAAATGTCAAATCCAGTAACTCTTTCGAGTAAATTCGCGCTAAAATGGCGCGTGAAAAATCAGAAAAAATTATTTACATGCAGGATCAATCGACCCTACAAGATGACACTGAATTACGACAAATTAAATCTAAAAAATTTTTTAAGTTTTCATACAAAATTTCCAAAGTTAAAAATAATTAAAATTATAAAAAATTACAAATAATATATACAAAATAGTGTTTGATAACGAAGATAATAATGGTCTTAAACTATATTTAAAATATCCGAGTGATCGGATTAACAGAAGTTTGTTTTTTGGAAGTTCAATTTCCGATACACTATTTTGATACGACAGGACTTAGGTGGATTTCGTCCTATCGAAACTAATTTTTTCCGTTTTTTTCAGGTTCTGCGCATCCGATCGCGACAAACGAGGTGTCGATCGACGGGGCTGATGGGGAGCTATGCACAGACACCGGTCTAGTCCAGGTGAGTCGGGGGGTTCGGGAGTTATCCTCGAAAAACCCCAAAAATGTCAAATCCAGTAACTCTTTCGAGTAAATTCGCGCTAAAATGGCGCGTGAAAAATCAGAAAAAATTATTTACATGCAGGATCAATCGACCCTACAAGATGACACTGAATTACGACAAATTAAATCTAAAAAATTTTTAAGTTTTCATACAAAATTTCCAAAGTTAAAAATAATTAAAATTATAAAAAATTACAAATAATATATACAAAATAGTGTTTGATCAACGAAGATAATAATGGTCTTAAACTATATTTAAAATATCCGAGTGATCGGATTAACAGAAGTTTGTTTTTTGGAAGTTCAATTTCCGATGGTTAGGTTAGGTTAGGTTAGGTTAGGTTAGGTTAGGTTAGGTTAGGTTAGGTTAGGTTAGGTTAGGTTAGGTTAGGTTAGGTTAGGTTAGGTTAGGTTAGGTTAGGTTAGGTTAGGTTAGGTTAGGTTAGGTTAGGTTAGGTTAGGTTAGGTTAGGTTAGGTTAGGTTAGGTTAGGTTAGGTTAGGTTAGGTTAGGTTAGGTTAGGTTAGGTTAGGTTAGGTTAGGTTAGGTTAGGTTAGGTTTTTTTTTTTTTTTTTTTTTTTTGATCCCCATGACTATATTTAAATAACTATTACCAGTCAACACTTCCGACCGCAGTCCTCGCTAATGTATACGGGCGGCCGGGGTCGGTCATGCTGACATGTAGGACTTATTTATTTTAATAACATTATTTTCATTTAAAACTTTCCTTAAAACAAATACAACTTGTATAACAATTATCTTAATTACATAACAAAAACTTACATTTAGACACAATTTAAAAAGAGACAATTTATATAACAGAAGATCTTATATAAGTAACAACAAAAATAATGTTTTTTTTTTTTAAAAGACAATAATTACTAAGACACATTGATATAGAACGACTTATTTTATAACTTATATTTAACAACAATTGTAGTAACTTATCTATTTTACAACTAACATTTTGCTTTAATAACTAGAAGTTTGATAACAACATAACTATATATATACAGAATTATGTAAAAGGCTAATTTTAACAAGATTAACAGATAAAAATTATGAAATAAAATATTTACAATGTTACATTACGGCTCGGAAGTCCGTAATCAATTTTTGACTTTATTTGGTTCTGGAGATATTGAACGGTGGGGCAGCTAAGTGAGACGGCAGAGTGATTAACATTGATGGTACTGTTTGTCTTACTATTATATTTATTGCAATTGTAACAGGTGGGAGTGACGTCATTTTTGACGTGCGGGCAATTTGGTAACTGGTGGTTTGTGTCTGCGCAGTGTGAACAAGGCCTACAATCGGACTCACAGTTTTTACTAATGTGACCGAATTGTAGGCACTTGTAACACTGGATGAACGGTGAGAAGTCCCCTACAAATACCTGCTGATGGTCAACATTGAGACGCCCCAGCTGAGTTGCTGAATGCCACACCGCCGGAGCGACTATGAAGACAGCATTGTACAGGTTCGGGTTTTTGTTATTATTACGTCTGAATCTAAGCTTAAAATCATCGGGTTCTTTTATTATTTGATTTATGGTGGGATTTTGTTGTACTATAATTGAAGTCAAAACCTCAAGGGGAACATCCTTGGACACCCCCTTGAGGATGAGCATAGGACGAAGTTTTTTAGCCGGCTCTACACTAACTACTGTCGAAGACTTTAACTGCTCCAATGTATCATTACACTGTGATTCGGTTTGGAATTCTACTCTTACTTTATTGTTTGCTATTGAACGAACCCGCGTCGGCGCATAACTTTTGTTTCTAAAAGAAACACACTTTTTGAATTTATTTAACGCTTCTTTTTTAGTTTCAGAGTCTTCGACAAGGGAAACAACTATAGCCGGCTTGTACTGTGACTTGGGGGGGGACTTCTCTGGGGGCGGGGAGGACTTGGATGCAGCCACCTGCGCGTAAGAAACTGTGGAGGTAAGTTCCTCTTTAAATTTAGTAATCTCCTCTCTCACGGCGGAGACAATCTCCTCTCTAAGAGCAACGCTATCAACAGCTGGGGATGGAAGTACGGAAGCCGCCGGCACTGAAGATGACAACAAGATTGGAGGTTCTACCTGCGATTCGAGGTAAGTGTCTGCAGCTATTCCTATTTCTTCGGCGGCTTCAATAATAAAACGCTTGTTAATTGAGGTGACACTTTTATTTTCATGAATTGCCTGGATGATTTGTCTAGCAAGTCTGTTGATAACGTCGCTCATAGAGCGAACATCTTTAACTTCCGATGCCTGCGCCGGAAGGGGCCTACGCTCTGTTTTATCTGCCTTTTTGGCTTTAAGCTTAGACTTAACCTGAGATGACTCGATGACGGTGCCATCTATTTCTACCTCCGTGGACATTGCCAACATGAGAGAGTCGATATCCGGGGAGCTACACCTACTGTCAGTCGCCTGAGCAGCACCAGCCCCCCTGGTTTGACGGCTGGGCCCAGCCTCTGAAGGAGACTGAGTCTTTTTATTACTAACGGTGGGTGAACTGAACATCTTTTTATAGTCCATTATGTGGAAAATAAAATATAATAAAAACTATTGCTAAATCGGACAACTACAAATGCTGTAGTACAGGGCGCCACAACCTGTCCCTATACTATATAATTAAAAATAATAAATAAATAAATGATATTATACCTATTGTTATTTATTTAACCCTTATATATTATTTAAACTTAATAAACTTATTCTATACTTATATTATATTAAACCTATATACTAACTAAAAAATACATAAAACACTAATATATAGAATATAACAAAACAAAACAAAAATGAAAAATATTAAACTTATATAAAAATACACTGTGGTACAGGATGCCGCCACCTGGCCCTAGACTATAACACACAGTAAGGGGCGTGGCCTACAGCATAGCGTGAATGCCACAGTGTATAAACTATAAAATCAGATATTTATATTTAATTAATATTTAGTAGACTAACACTATAAATTTATATTATTAATATTAACTTATTATTTTAACGTTAAGAGTACCTTTTTTTAAACAATTACGGTAATAAAAGTTAAATTTACCCAAAATTAAATAAAAATTACGCTAATAAAATTCTTAATTATTATAAAATTTGACAAAAATCACATAAAACTGTACTCTTTAGATTATTCTTATATATAAATTTACAATTCTAAAATAAAATAAAATAACAAATATAAAAAAACAAATTGTTTTGGCGCTCTGCAAACAGTCGTGATCACTGATACACTGTGGTCGGGGGCGGGGCCTAGCGAAGCGTCGGTGCCACAGCCTAAGAACGTACGCTTCTTCAAAATACGCGTTACGTGTTCAGATTCTAGATTTGACTTTTTTATTTATGAGTGGATTCTGATGGGACTTTCTTCAAAGGGAAGCCTGTGCCCAAAAAATGATCTTCACCAAGTTCCACCAGAATCAACACTCCAGAAGGCACTTAAAATTGTGAAGTTATAGTTAATTAGTTTTAACAAAGCTACAAAATGCGGAAACACGTATATCACAGAAACTACACTATATATTAATCCAAGTTTTTGCACAGGTATTTAAAGACAATTAAACAATTAAATTATAGAAAAAAAATATTATAAGTTCTTACTAAAATTTGAAAATAATTATGTTTAAAGTTGATAATTACATGAATTTTACGGTTTTTCCTTAATATTTTCGAAACTATACACTTTATTACTAGTCTGTTTACAGATTCTAAACAAGGGAAACACTCCGCGTCTATTGGTATATGTGTCCATTCACTCCGACTCTCCGTTTAAAAACGAGCCGCACATCCGGTTTCTGCTTCTGCTCAGTCTTTCCTTAATAACTTTTTTATTTACGGGTGGATAATTATAAAATTTTGCACAAATGTTCTTAATTAAATAGTCTATAGGTAGAAATAATAAAAATATGTGGTTGTCGCTTTAAATTTTACGTAACTGACCTCTGAATTTAATAATTGATGAATTTTGTCCATTTTCCGGTTTTTCCTTTATAAGTCACTCACTTTTCACCGGATTTTCTTTTTTAAACCACATTATTAAATGTCTCATCAAGGCGCTTCTAAATATGTAAAACACTATTCTCTACGACTCTCCGTTTGGAAATGAGCGGCGAGGCCGATTTACAGAAAATCACTTATAACTAAAAAACGGAGAGTTGGAAAAAACTGAAACTTTGCAGAAACGTGAAGAACAACTATATACATCAGTTGGTAAAATAAAAAAGTGGGGTAAAAGATCTTATTTACCCGCCGCACGCGAAAAACTGATTTTTTAGGCACACTTTTACACCGATTTGAAATTAAAACTCCGCTTATATAAAAAGTACTTGTCCGATTTTCAAAATTTTTACGAATTAATATAGAGGAACTTACTGTCTAACACTATGTAATAAATCAGCACGATAGAATAAAATTAACTATTTTTAAAACACTTATTTAACTAATTTATGTTTATTTCACTATGGAAAATACGGTTTTTCATGGTTTTTTGGCACTTTCACTTTTCCGATTATTATAATTTTTTCACTATCGTGTAGCTGAATTTAGCGCGCAACTTTTAACACCTTTCACAACTTTCTACGATAAATAGTTCTTAACTTGTGATTTTTTTGAAATAACTTAGACGTTTTTTGGCCTGGGAGACCGCGGACGCGTGCGTTCTCGACGCGAGCTCGGCCCAGGGGTTAGGTTAGGTTAGGTTAGGTTTTTTTTTTTTTTTTTTTATTAAATGAAACAACGTCCACAGGCTCATGTTTGCCCGTGCCTTTTTTTACTTTAATTTTTATTATTTTGTTTAATGGCGTACATTTTTGGGACATTCAGGTTCAACTTATTCTAGACTTATACTAGAGTGGGGTCGTGAAGCCCCTACCGACATTTTATTTATTTGTTTACGTATTATTATTATTGCTATTCTTACTTAACTTATTGTATATATATATATATGTATAGTTGTTAGTAAAAGGTTTTTTTTTTTTTTTTTTTTTTTTTTTTTTTTTTTTTTTTTTTTTTTTTTTTTTTTTTTTTTTTTTTTTTTTTTTTTTTTTTTTATTATTTTGTTGTATATGTTTTATAGTTGATGGATGTATTTATAATGCTCTTATTATTTTTATTATTATTATTATTATTATTATTATTATTTTTTTTTTTTTTTTTTTTTTTTTTTTTTTTTTTTTTTTTTTTTTTTTTTTTTTTTTTTTTTTTTTTTTATTAAGTTGCCTTATTGATTAACTTGTTTATACTTATGCTACTTGTCTTTTGTGTACAATATCTTGTTGTTTTGTTTGCTTACGCAGAAAAGCCCTCCTTTAGTCTTTGGAGCAATGCCTGAATTATTCTGTCGTCCCTGTTTGACATTGCTCCTTTGATGTTGGCCTCCACCACCTCTGTGGACGATGCTCCCACCGCTCGGCTGATGAAAGTGCCGATCGCGTCTCCGTTGTCGTCGGAGTAATAGACACAGGTGTTGGTGTGCCTTGTTACTGCGACGACCGCATGAGAGACGCTCTCATGTATGCGCAGCCTTTCGCCTCCGGTTCGGACGATGACCACGTCTGAGAAAGTCTGTCCCTGGGATTCGTGGATGGTCATGATGCGCGAACCTGCTCCTGATCCATATCCCTGGTCCTTTAACTGCTTCTTCTCCTCTTGTGTGTGGACCAGGTATAGGGTTCCGTCATTGCAGTATGGTATTCGCGCACCAGTATATCCGTGGGTCTTTAGGGAGTGGACGATGGGGCTTGCGGAGTATATGGTCTTATAAACTCCGGTGAGGACATAGGCTACGTCCATGGGGCTCCGGTATGTGCAAGGCAACTCGCATGTGATGTTGAGTATCAAGCTCGGTCTGCTGTACCTCAAATCGAATAGCCTTTGTCTATCGATGTAAGGCAGCTGGTTTATGTCTCCGATGAGTGTGACATCTTTTGCTCCTGTCAGTCTGGCCGCCATTACTATGGCTCCGAAGTGGTTCATGAGGGCTTCGTCCACCGTTAATCGGTTTATAACTAGTCCCTCATGAATGCCGTTGACTAATATCGAGGCCATAGTTCGCACCTTCCTTGCCGCTTTCGCGCCAAGACGATGCGCCAACCTCTCCTTCAGGTCCTTCGCGGCTTCGACTGTGGTTGTCACTATGAGTTCTTGTTCCTCATCGAAGTGCTTGATAATGCGGGTTGTCTTGCCACAGCCCGGAACCCCATTGATCCAGGACAGTTTTGGTAGGTCCCAATCCACGAGGGCTGCGCCCGGGTCAAGGCCGCCCGAGATGGCGCTTGCCATTCCGAGTATCCTCTCGTCCAGCATCACCCTCGTGCATTCGGCTACTACCACCACACAGTCGCTCTCAGGTGTCATATATTTTGGGGGACCGTCTCCTCCTTCGTTCTCATCCAGACCTACGAAGCCCTTGGTGTTGTTATAAGCCGCCATATATTGTCCCGACATCTTCCCATGGATGACGCGGGAGTTGGCGTTGTCGTAGATGGCGGCTTTGGCTTCATCGAGTTCCACTTCCAGGAGCTTGATGTTTTCTCTCTGGAAGGTCTGCAGGATCTTCTTGCAGGTATTTGTGTTTACTTCGCGTGTTGCGCTTAGTATTGCTAGGAACTCGATGTACGCGTTAATCGCGTGTTCTTTAGGGCTTCTCGCTGGTCTCAGGTCCGGTGGAGTTATGTTCCCCCTACTGTGCGCCAGAGCGCCACCGCGGTGTCCTTCCTGGTACCTTTGGTTCTGGTCCTCGAGGAAGGTTTTGACCGCTCTCTCCTGCGTTCTGGAATGGTGCACAGCTGCGGGGGGAAGATGTTTTGGGGGAGTTTTTACCCTTGGAGCGACTGTTCCCAGAATGACTTCTGCCAGAGTCCTCTGATCTATGTCCGTTGGGGTGGGTTTGGCACTGGTGTGGGTGGCGGTGGTTTCCTGGTAGTAGAGCGTCCTTTGCAGTCGCTCGGAGCCGCTCGGCTGGGGTGTTACTGGAGGGGCCCCTATTGAGGGTGGGGATAGATGTTTGTTTGCCTTTAGGTAGCTTAGGCTCTCCCCTCTGTCCTCATAGACAATTAGTTCGTGTTTTTGGGAGGCTCTGAGGCATTCATAATATACTTCTAAGCCGCCTCTATATGGTCCTACCCTCATGGCGTCTATACTGATGGTCTTTGGGGCTCCTTCTTCCGTGCATTCCCTGATTTTCCGAAGCAGCGAGTCAAGTTGGGCGAAGGGGGACTCATCTCCCCACTCGAGCAGTGCGATCACCTTATTTTGTGACCACAATACTCGACCAGGGGGATCGTCCAGTACGCTCCAGGTAGATGAAATTATCGTTTCTTTTTTCACGGTTGTGTGACTCGTGCTTCCCTTCAGGAGGGCTGCTAGTCCCGGTGATATTTGGACTTTATCCGAATGCTCCGAGCGGCTGAAGGACACTCCTACTCTCTCTTTGTCGTCTGACATAAATAGCGGTGTGCCTATTACTCTCAGTCCAGGTTCTCCTCCCGCTGCCCTTTCGTTAATTAATGCTATGAGATTATTTTGGGCTGGTGCTGGTGGTGTGCTCGCGGGCGGTTTCTCCCTTCTGAAGAGTTTTTGGAGAGCTCTGGGTAAACTTTTTGCTTTGAGTGAGGCTAGTATTTTGTTGGTTCTGCTTCTTTTTGCTGTGTTGTTTCCTTGTGTGGGAGATGTCGATACAGAGGGTAAATGTGATGGTAGTGGTGGTGGTAGTGGTGGCGCATGCGTGGGTGAGGGTAGTGCGGGTGCTGTTGTTTGAGGAGTGTCTGAGGATGGTGCGGGTGCGGGTATTGGTGCGGGGAGGGGAGATTGTGAAGGCTGTGGGGGTGCTGATACGGATAAGGTAGGGGGGACAGCTGGCGAGCTGTTCCTTTTGGCGGCTGTTTGAACGGCTTTCCTGGCGAATGTGAGGAAAGGTGTCCTGGTGGCTTCTGATTCTAAGATGGTATGGAGCGTGTGCTGGTCTAGGTTTTGGTTGATGTTAACCTCCAGCATCGCTCGATCAGAGCCGTACCGTGGGCATTCCAGGATTATGTGAAGTACCGTTTCCTCACAATGCGGATCGCAGAGACAAGATGGGCTGTCTCTTAGATGGAATCTGTGCAAGTAGGCTGCAAATCCTCCGTGGCCGGTCAGTAACTGGGTGTCGATGGCTGTTAGTTTTATTTTCTTTGCCAGTTTATAGGCCTCTTTGACGTCCGGCAAGAACAGCTTCGTCACTGAGCCGGTGGGGGAGGTCGCGTACCTTGATTGCCATACCTTTACAGATTCCTCGCGTATCCGCCTTCGGACATACGATATAGGCACTTTGTTGTAGTCCGGGGCCGTCTTCTTTGTCAATGCCGCTTTCTTCGCCAGTTCGTCCGCCCTCTCGTTGCCCGGTGTACCCACGTGGGCCCTAAGCCAGAAGAACCGCACTGTTCTGCCCTCGCTCCAGATTTCACGTATGCTTCTCTTCATTAGTAGGCCAAGCGGGTGAGTAGTCGAAGGGGATCGGAGAAGATCCAGTGAAGATCTCGAGTCGCTCAGGATGTTGGTGGCGCTCGCTTTCGACTTTCTCACTAGCTCTATCGCCCTGAAGAGTGCGTACATCTCTGACTGGAAGACAGAGTTGTGCGGCTCCAAGCGAAATGTGGAGTTCCTCTTCTCCCTTCCCTGGTCCCACAGGGTTAGGGCTGCTCCTACTTTGCCCTCGATTTTACTGCCATCTGTGAATATTAAGGGACCGGCTATTTGGTGTTCATCGAGGGTCTCTTGGTCGAGGTTCTCCAAGCGCGTGTACTCAGTTGTTATGAGTTGTGATGGGTGGGGATGTTGTGAAGGTCCCACCCTGCGCTCTATTTCGCGTCCTGGCGGTAGTAGGTCCACGCTGTGTCCTTTTTTGATCTTAAAAAGGTTGGCGGCTTCTTGGATTCGGAGGTCTAGGGGAAGTAGGCCTGAGAGAGCCAATGCTGATGTTAGGGAGACTGTCCTGTACGCTCTGCATATTTTTTGGGCGAATCCCCTTTGCAGCGAGTCTAGTTGTTTTCTTATGCTCAGTTTCTCTGCTGCAGGATGCCACGCGCATGCCGCGTACAGGACTATTGGCTCTATCACTGCGACATATATGGTTCTCACTATTTCTCCGTTCAGGCCCCATGTCACCTTCGCCGCGCACGCCAGCTGTTTGTAGATATCTGCGGCTTTCTTGCAGATTGCTGAAGCGTGTGCGTTGAAAGTTAACTTGGAGTCAATTATCAATCCCAGGAGCTTGATTTCCGAAACCAGGCTTAGTCGCGTGCCGGACATGTGGATTTCTGGGGTGTCAAACTTGAGCTTCTTCGTTATTACCATCGCGTGGGTCTTATGCGCGGCGAAGCTCAGTTTGTTTTGTTTACCCCATTCTTGCACTTCAACTAAGGTGGTTTCGGCTTGGGCTTGTAGCTCACTGGTATTATGGCTGGAGAAAACGAGAACCACATCGTCCGCGAAGGCCTGGCAGTGTATCCCCTTTGACGCCATTTTGTGTAGCAGTGGGTCTAGGATGAGGTTCCAGAAGGTCGGTCCGCCGATGGATCCTTGGACACATCCCTTCGTGGTACCCTTCTCACTAGACGCTCTGGCGTAGTTTACGATGACTCTCCGATCCTGTAGGTATGAAGCCACCAATGCGTAGAGGTTCACCGGGCAGTGTTTCCGTATCAGTTGGGTTTTTAGTGCTGGCCACCATGCGTTATCGAAGGCGCCCTCTATGTCTAGAGATATTAATAGAACTGTTTTCTTTTGTTGTGTTATTTCCCTTTTGATATGGTGTATAAGGTCGTAGAGGGCGTCTTCGGTTCCCCGTTGTGGCATGAAACCGTACTGGCTGGGATGAAGCTTGGGTGTGAGGTGCCACTGCAGCCTTCCCATTAGGAGCTTTTCTACCGTCTTGCCCAAGATCGGTAGTAGTCCTATGGGTCGGTACGACTTTGGGTTGGTGTAGTCGTCCTTGGCTGGTTTGCGGAGGATGCAGACGTGGGCAATTTTCCACTGCTTGGGGAAGTATGACAACGACAGGCACTTGTTAGCTATCGCCAAGAATACCTCCCTGTCGCAGTTTATTGCCGCGCTGCATATGTCGGACGTCAGCCCGTCTAGTCCCGGTGCTTTCTTGGGGTTCTGGCTCAAAAGAACCATTTCCAATTCCGCATCCGTGAACGGGGGGTCGTTGTCCGACAGGTCTTGTATCTCCGCTGGAGTTACTGCTTCTGTAGTTTCTCGGACTCGCTTGTGCTGCTCGGTTTCGGTATCCACAGAATCGTCAGGATAGAACGTCTTTGCCAGGAGCTCTGCAGACTGATCTGGTGACAGTGTTTCGCCTGCTGTGTTCCTTAGCAACATGTCGTCTTGTCTTTTGGACGTCCTCCTTATTACCCTGTAGATACCGTCCCAAACGCTCTCTCGGTCCTGAGTTGTGCAGAACTCCTTCCAGCTCTGAGTGGCTGCCTCTGTTGCTTTAAGGTGGTACGTTTCCCTTGCCAGTACGTAATCATTGATCGTGAACTCTCTTCGTCTGGGTGCGGCGTTTCGAATACGGCGTTTCTTCCTAAGCACGTCTTCTTGTAGTTTGTCCAAGGTGGTTGACCACCATGGTGGCCTAGGGTCGCCTTTCCACTCCTTCACTTTGGGTATGGACCTTTCGCACGAGCTATGGATTAGAGATGTGTAAGTTGTTAGCACCTCTTCCAGCTCTCCCGGGCTCGAGACTGCGAGTATTCTGCACTTGGCTATGTTATTTTCGGCCAGCGCGGATCTGAAGGCTGTGGCGAAGTCGGACCATTTCGCTTTCTTGGTGTTATATTTCCTTGTGGTAATGGGCTTGAGCGGTTGTAGTGCCCTTTCCAATTGCAACGCAAAAGTTATTGCGTTGTGGTCTGATGTTATCGACTTCCGTTCCACTTTCCAGTTCCCCGCCTTTCCGAGTAGGGTGTGACTTATTAGGGTCACATCCACACAGCTTTCGTACAGCCTACCTCCCCTATACGTCTCGAAAGTTGGTGTTGTGCCCGAGTTTAGTACGTGAAGGTCCATTTCCGTTGCGAAAGAGTGGTATTCTGCTCCGCGGTGGTTTTCGGAGCTACTGCCCCACCAAGGACTCCAAGAGTTCACGTCACCTGCCACTATGAGATGGTGGGTGGGAATTTTTGTGGTGGCCAGTTTGATGTGGGATAGGTAGGGAGAGAGATTTTGGTCGCCTTCGAAGTACACAGAGAGTACTCCTAGCGACAGTGGTCCGGCTTTGAGGTGGACGGCAGCCACGTTCTCTGTGACGATCTGGGGGTCGTGGATGACCTCCAGCTCGCTTCCAAAGATTATAATGGCTGCCTTTACCGGTTTTTGGCGGTTTAGAGTGCACTGGATGGTAGTCGTGCCTGGCTGGGATTTCATTTCGCCTGTCCTTCCTGTGTAGGGTTCTTGGACAAGCGCGATTGAGATGCCCCTCTCTACCGCCAATTTATATAATTCCACTGTCGCCAATTTGGAGCGCTGCAGGTTCGCTTGTATGAACTTCAATTCTCCCTTTTTCTCTTTGTGTACTCCGGCGGCGACCTGTGTTGCGGTGGTTGGGGAGCCCTTAGCAATATTGGACCCTGGAGCGTGCTATTCCATCCCATTTTAGCCTCTCCTGGCACTCCTGGCTGTATGCCGTGTGTGCCTGGTCTGAGGCCTCCCTTTTCGATCTTACGCAGTTAGCGCACCGGGGGGTCTCCTGGTTTTGCCTTTTCTGGCAGGTCTTTCCCGCGTGTTCCTCTCCGCAGTAGCTACATAGCTCTTTCGTAGCTCTGCAGAGAGTTCGGGTGTGACCGAAACCGAGGCATTTGGCACACTGCACGAGTGGGGATTGGTCTTCCACTGTGCATCTGCCAAACCCTATGTAAACCTTCCCGGCCTCTACAAAGCGCTTGTAGATCGTAGGGGAGAGTTGGAAAACGGGGTGGCATTCGTGGGGGTTTCGGGCTCGCTTCTTGTAGCGAACCCTGATCCTCATTTCTGCCTCATTTACGTCCTGCAACAGATGTTTGTTTTGCGCTTTCAAGTATTCAACGAGCTCTTCGTTGGTGAGGCAGCTGAGGACTCCCCTTACGCACACCAGTGGGTCCTGGTTAGTGGGCTCCTTGATTGTCAGGTCTTTGTTCTTTTTTATTTCGGTTTTGATTGTATTCATGTCCTCTTTAGTGGGACAACGTAGCACCACCTTCTGGTCCCTGGCCTTGCGCACCCGGTCCACCTTTGCCCCCGTCTTCCTTAGGTCGAGTGCGTCCCTTAGCTTAGTAATGACATTTTCGCTCGTCTCTGTGGGCAGTTTGGAGGCAATAATTAATGTGTGGTTCGGGTGAGGGTTCCTTGGCTTGGCGGCGGCCTGTGCGAATGTGTTTGGCCCCGCCGTTGGTGGTGGTTTTTCGCTTTTAGCCAGGTCTTTAACTCCTTTTTTTATAGTGGCCAGGGTGTCTTTCACCTCCTGGACCGCCAGCTCGGTGTCCAGCGACGGTCGTGGAGGTGATTTTTCGCGGTGTGCGGTGTCCCTAATTGTGCGCACCTCGGAGGACATGATTTCGATTTTCTCCGCAATCTCTCTTATATCTGGGGTTATGTCTTTGGGTTGTGGAGGGAGGGGTTGGGGTATTGGGGTGTGTACTCTATCTTTAATTTCAGCTAGGGTCTGTTTAATTTCTACCAGGGATTCTATCATATTTGTTGTGTCTATTTTCGTTTTGCCGTTTTCCTCTTCGGGAGCTGCTGTCTCCGGTAAGTCTTTCGGTATCTCGGCGACTCGGGATACTAAGTTGTCCATGTCCCGCCGAATGACGTCGAGGCGGTTGGCCAGAGATGTTAGTTGGCCTTCAATCCTGCCCGTGGCTGTTTCTAGTGCTTTCCACTTAGCTTCAGGATACGCCTCTGCGCCTTTCTCGCTCTTCGTTTCTGCTAGCTCCTTTATCATTCTGGACAATGAGCTGTGCGCTTCTTTGATCTCTTTTATCTCCCTGAAGGGTTGTGCTGTTTCGTACCCAAGCCAACTTCTTACCGCTTGGGCCTCCTTCAGGGTTTCCGCTATTTCCCTTCTCGCACTGCCCATTTCCACGAAGAGTTTTTGGTTGGCTTCCTCCAGCGCTTTACTGTGTGCGCGTTCGACGTGCACCAGTTCTTGGGCATGTCTGGACCTCTCTTTTTCCAGGTTGCATTTATGCCGGTTTCTGGAATCAGAGAGCGAGAGTACTGTCTCATACAGCCCCTGGAGGCTCTCCGTCGCTGTGATTTTGGCTTCCCTCTTCATGTTAAGTGCCGACTCCAGTGCGGATTTGCCGCTTTGAAGGAGGGTGTTCGCCACGCCAGTCACCAAGTCCATCTCCACTCCAGTGCCTCTTTTTGGTGTGGTGTACAGGAGGCTTACTCTCCTCGCTGTACTTGAGGCCGTGGACTCTACTGGTGACATGGTCATGTCCGAGTCGGACGCGCATAGGTCTGTGTCGTTGATTATGCTTATTTCCGCGGTATTTGGGAGTTCTCGCGGTGCGGTGGCTTGCTCTGTGTGTGGAGGTGGTGGTGTGACCTTAGGCGCTGACGTTGTTGCCTTTGTCAAGACTTTTTGTCTCAGTGATGCGGGTTTTGACGCGGCGGAGTCGGCTGTTTTGCGTGAGCTCGGTTTCGAAGACATGTTTGCTTTTTTTATTACTTATATATATATTACAACTTACTCGCTATGGTACAGTATAGTTAGTATCTATTGGTTTTATATCTATTTTTATGCTACTACTATATGTTATTTGTCTTTTTATTATTATTATTATTATTATTATTTTATTTTATTTTTTTTTTTTTTTTTTTTTTTTTTTTTTTTTTTTTTTTTTTTTTTTTTATTTTTGTCGGTAGGGACTCACCTGGCGCTGATGATCTGCGATGGTGTTGATGTTGAGTGTCCCGAAGTCTTGGAGTACGCCGTTCTCTGCTGTGTTGGCGCCTATGTTGTCTATTTCGGCACTTGGCTTTGGTTTGACTCGTCTGCGTCTGGATTTATTCCGTGTTTTCGAGAATTGGTTGGGGCCAGATGGTAGGTCTCGTTATGCCCTTTCGTTTGATACCAAACACGGTGGTGCTGCGGCTCCTGGTTCCAGAGTTATAGCTCGCGGGGGTGAGGTCCTGAAGGGGGGGGGGGGAAGGTTTCGTGTGGTTGCGATTGGTGGGGGTTTTGGAAATTTTTCCCGGGGGGTGATTCCCGGGGGTGGGTTTTTAGGGGTAGGTTCAACCCTTCGCGCGGCGCTCTTTCAATTGAGCCCTCGCAAGGGGGGTTTCTTCAGGGTTTTGCGGGGGGGGGAAATCTCTCCGTTAGGGGAAGGTGGGGGGAGGTTGGGGTGTTAAGGTGGAGTTTTTTTTAGGGTGTGGTGGTTTTGGCAGGGACTCCTCTGGGCGGTTTGAATGACGCGTCGCAGAGGGAGGTAGGGTTGTGGGAAGGGTGGTTTCCTTCGATCCTCACCTGGCTGGAGACTTTACGTGATGCTGGGGAGGTGGCGGATTCCTCGGCGGCTGATCGACTTCGGCGCAGACCGAGTATTTCGATCAGAAAGCACGTGGGTGTATTGTAGGTTAGTTTAGGTTATAAAACCGCGTGCCTACCACGTGCTTTTTTTTAGATGTTTTTTGGCCGGATCTCCGCGTATCCTGCTCCGATCGCGATGCAACTGGTGTCGTTTTGTACCTTTTCTTGGTGCCGACCTGTGTCAATTTGTTGCACCGCGCGCCCAGATGTTCTTGGCACTGTTATTGTGGGCTAAAGTCACTGCACTATATCTCCGGAACCGTTCGGAATTTTCACACGCGCACATAAATCCTGGCGAGTCACACACTTATTTGCCTCTGTGCCGAGTTTGGAGGCGCTAGGCTCAAAATTTCCGTTTTTGGAAATTTTTTTAGCGGAGCCGATGTTGTTCGTGTGATAGTTGGGTGTGTACTGGGTTAGGTTAGGTTAGGTTAGGTTAGGTTAGGTTAGGTTAGGTTAGGTTAGGTTAGGTTAGGTTAGGTTAGGTTAGGTTAGGTTAGGTTAGGTTAGGTTAGGTTAGGTTAGGTTAGGTTAGGTTAGGTTAGGTTAGGTTAGGTTAGGTTTTTTTTTTTTTTTTTTTTTGGGGTTGAGTCCCATTACTTTACATTTTTTATTACAAGTGCCAGTCTACGCTTCCAACCGCAGTCCTCGCTAATGTATACGGGCGGCCGGGGTCGGTTGCGTAGACATGTCTGACAATAATTTTTTTTATTCTTAACAAATTTTCTTTTATAACTTTAAAAAACTTACTAAACAAATTTGAGACGTAGATTTTAATATGATTACATCGATGAATTTTAAGACACAATATTACCAAGACTTATTAATATAACAACTTTTAATTCAAGAAACAAAATTTTACAAAAATATAACAACTTTGATTGAGACACAATTTGAACAAATAATATTTTTACTTATATTTAATAAAATGTATAAATTTAAATAACAAAAGATTTTAAAAAAACGACAAAATTTGAAGAAAAATGATACATATATAAATAATCAAATATTAAAACGAATTTTTATACCCCATAATCGATTTTACATTTAACTTGATTAATCATATATAGAACTGTAGGACAAGAAGAAGATATTGCAGAATGATCGGTTTTTAAATTACTATTAGTTTTAAGATTATATTTGGAACAGTTAAAACAGACAGGGGTTGTATTAGCACTAATGTTAGGGCAAGTAGTGCTCTGATGGTTTTTGTCAGCGCAGTGTGAGCAAGGCCTGCAGTCAGACATACAGTTTTTGCTGATATGCCCGAACTGCAGACACTTGTAACACTGCATAAACGGCGAAAAGTCCCCTACGAAGACCTGTTGGTGATCAACGTTCAGTCTTCCGAGCAGCGTGGCTTCGCGCCACACTCCTGGGCTGACTATAAATACGGCATTGTATAGATTGGGGTTCCTATTATTATTACGCTTAAAGCGGAGCTTCAAGTCTTCTGCATCGCTTATTTGTTCATTAACTGATGGGTTTTGTGCGCGGATGACGGAGGCCAATTCTTCCAGAGGAATATCGTTAGACACCCCCTTAAGAATCAACATGGGCCGGAGTTTCTTGGCTGGTTCTGCCGAGACTACTGTGGATTCCTTAAGCTGATTCAAGGTCTCCTGGCACTGAGTTTCATTTAAAAATTCCACCCGTACCTTGTTGTTTGAAAGGATTTTAACTCTAGAGGGAGCATAGCTTTTATTTCTGAAGGAAATGCTTTTCTTAAATTTATTTATTGTTTCCTGCTTATTATTAGTAGACTCCAGAGGGGAAACAACTATCGCAGGCTTATATGAAGATTTCGGGGACTTTTCAGGGGGTACTTTATTTTTGGTTGCAGCAATTTGAGCATAAGAGGGACCGGAACCAGCAGACAGTTCCTCTTTAATCTCTGCTTTGAATTTGGTCATCTCCTCCCTCATTACGGAGACCAATTCCTCTCTCAGAACAACGCTATCAACATTTGGAGGAGGAGCAGCCGGTGGATCGGGTGGTGGTTCAAGGGGATAAATATCTGGTTCTAATATGGATGCAAGGTAAATGTCAGATGCTAAACAAATTTCTTCGGCTGCTTCAATTATGTACTTTTTGTTGCCAGAAGTGACGCTCTTGCCTTCACGAATGGCGTTGATGATCTGTCTAGCGAGAGTGTTGATAACATTGTTCATTGAGCGGACATCTTTAACAGACTTAGCATCTATTGGAAGGGACTTGCTGGGAGGTTTCTCTGCCTTTTTAGTTTTAGGTTTGGCTTTACCTTTAGATTGAGATGGCTCTGGATTTAGTTCGTCTATTTCGTCAGGAGACATTGCCAACATGAATGCCTCCAGATCTGGGGAGCTGCACCTGCTATCAGTTGCCTGAGCAGCTCCAGGTAAGAGATTGGCGCTATCCTGTTGATTTGTCCCAGCATCCGAAGAAGACTGAGACGAAGTCTTTTTGTTGTTGTTTGGCGGTGATTGGAACATTCGTTTGTAGTCCATTTTGCCGCCTGAGGTACCAGCAATATACCTGCCAAATATAAGCCAAATCGGAGGACAAAAATTTCCCAAAACGAAACTTTGTCTACTAGGGTCTGAGAGGATAGGGAGGGGGGGAGGGCCTTTTTTTCAGGTTCTGCGCATCCGATCGCGACAAACGAGGTGTCAATCGACGGGGCTGATGGGGAGCTATGCACAGACACCGGTCTAGTCCAGGTGAGTCGGGGGGTTCGGGAGTTATCCTCGAAAAACCCCAAAAATGTCAAATCCAGTAACTCTTTCGAGTAAATTCGCGCTAAAATGGCGCGTAAAAAATCAGAAAAAATTATTTACATGCAGGATCAATCGACCCTACAAGATGACACTGAATTACGACAAATTAAATCAAAAAAATTTTTTAAGTTTTCATACAAAATTTTCAAAGTTAAAAATAATTAAAATTATAAAAAATTACAAATAATATATACAAAATAGTGTTTGATAACGAAGATAATTACGATCTAAAACTATATTTAAAATATCCGAGTGATCGGATTAACAGAAGTTTGTTTTTTGGAAGTTCAATTTCCGATACACTATTTCGATACGACAGGACTTAGGTGGATTTCGTCCAATCGAAAATAATTTTTTCTCTTTTTTTCAGGTTCTGCGCATCCGATCGCGACAAACGAGGTGTCAATCGACGGGGCTGATGGGGAGCTATGCACAGACACCGGTCTAGTCCAGGTGAGTCGGGGGGTTCGGGAGTTATCCTCGAAAAACCCCAAAAATGTCAAATCCAGTAACTCTTTCGAGTAAATTCGCGCTAAAATGGCGCGTAAAAAATCAGAAAAAATTATTTACATGCAGGATCAATCGACCCTACAAGATGACACTGAATTACGACAAATTAAATCAAAAAAATTTTTTAAGTTTTCATACAAAATTTTCAAAGTTAAAAATAATTAAAATTATAAAAAATTACAAATAATATATACAAAATAGTGTTTGATAACGAAGATAATTACGATCTAAAACTATATTTAAAATATCCGAGTGATCGGATTAACAGAAGTTTGTTTTTTGGAAGTTCAATTTCCGATACACTATTTCGATACGACAGGACTTAGGTGGATTTCGTCCAATCGAAAATAATTTTTTCTCTTTTTTTCAGGTTCTGCGCATCCGATCGCGACAAACGAGGTGTCAATCGACGGGGCTGATGGGGAGCTATGCACAGACACCGGTCTAGTCCAGGTGAGTCGGGGGGTTCGGGAGTTATCCTCGAAAAACCCCAAAAATGTCAAATCCAGTAACTCTTTCGAGTAAATTCGCGCTAAAATGGCGCGTAAAAAATCAGAAAAAATTATTTACATGCAGGATCAATCGACCCTACAAGATGACACTGAATTACGACAAATTAAATCAAAAAAATTTTTTAAGTTTTCATACAAAATTTTCAAAGTTAAAAATAATTAAAATTATAAAAAATTACAAATAATATATACAAAATAGTGTTTGATAACGAAGATAATTACGATCTAAAACTATATTTAAAATATCCGAGTGATCGGATTAACAGAAGTTTGTTTTTTGGAAGTTCAATTTCCGATACACTATTTCGATACGACAGGACTTAGGTGGATTTCGTCCAATCGAAAATAATTTTTTCTCTTTTTTTCAGGTTCTGCGCATCCGATCGCGACAAACGAGGTGTCAATCGACGGGGCTGATGGGGAGCTATGCACAGACACCGGTCTAGTCCAGGTGAGTCGGGGGGTTCGGGAGTTATCCTCGAAAAACCCCAAAAATGTCAAATCCAGTAACTCTTTCGAGTAAATTCGCGCTAAAATGGCGCGTAAAAAATCAGAAAAAATTATTTACATGCAGGATCAATCGACCCTACAAGATGACACTGAATTACGACAAATTAAATCAAAAAAATTTTTTAAGTTTTCATACAAAATTTTCAAAGTTAAAAATAATTAAAATTATAAAAAATTACAAATAATATATACAAAATAGTGTTTGATAACGAAGATAATTACGATCTAAAACTATATTTAAAATATCCGAGTGATCGGATTAACAGAAGTTTGTTTTTTGGAAGTTCAATTTCCGATACACTATTTCGATACGACAGGACTTAGGTGGATTTCGTCCAATCGAAAATAATTTTTTCTCTTTTTTTCAGGTTCTGCGCATCCGATCGCGACAAACGAGGTGTCAATCGACGGGGCTGATGGGGAGCTATGCACAGACACCGGTCTAGTCCAGGTGAGTCGGGGGGTTCGGGAGTTATCCTCGAAAAACCCCAAAAATGTCAAATCCAGTAACTCTTTCGAGTAAATTCGCGCTAAAATGGCGCGTAAAAAATCAGAAAAAATTATTTACATGCAGGATCAATCGACCCTACAAGATGACACTGAATTACGACAAATTAAATCAAAAAAATTTTTTAAGTTTTCATACAAAATTTTCAAAGTTAAAAATAATTAAAATTATAAAAAATTACAAATAATATATACAAAATAGTGTTTGATAACGAAGATAATTACGATCTAAAACTATATTTAAAATATCCGAGTGATCGGATTAACAGAAGTTTGTTTTTTGGAAGTTCAATTTCCGATACACTATTTCGATACGACAGGACTTAGGTGGATTTCGTCCAATCGAAAATAATTTTTTCTCTTTTTTTCAGGTTCTGCGCATCCGATCGCGACAAACGAGGTGTCAATCGACGGGGCTGATGGGGAGCTATGCACAGACACCGGTCTAGTCCAGGTGAGTCGGGGGGTTCGGGAGTTATCCTCGAAAAACCCCAAAAATGTCAAATCCAGTAACTCTTTCGAGTAAATTCGCGCTAAAATGGCGCGTAAAAAATCAGAAAAAATTATTTACATGCAGGATCAATCGACCCTACAAGATGACACTGAATTACGACAAATTAAATCAAAAAAATTTTTTAAGTTTTCATACAAAATTTTCAAAGTTAAAAATAATTAAAATTATAAAAAATTACAAATAATATATACAAAATAGTGTTTGATAACGAAGATAATTACGATCTAAAACTATATTTAAAATATCCGAGTGATCGGATTAACAGAAGTTTGTTTTTTGGAAGTTCAATTTCCGATACACTATTTCGATACGACAGGACTTAGGTGGATTTCGTCCAATCGAAAATAATTTTTTCTCTTTTTTTCAGGTTCTGCGCATCCGATCGCGACAAACGAGGTGTCAATCGACGGGGCTGATGGGGAGCTATGCACAGACACCGGTCTAGTCCAGGTGAGTCGGGGGGTTCGGGAGTTATCCTCGAAAAACCCCAAAAATGTCAAATCCAGTAACTCTTTCGAGTAAATTCGCGCTAAAATGGCGCGTAAAAAATCAGAAAAAATTATTTACATGCAGGATCAATCGACCCTACAAGATGACACTGAATTACGACAAATTAAATCAAAAAAATTTTTTAAGTTTTCATACAAAATTTTCAAAGTTAAAAATAATTAAAATTATAAAAAATTACAAATAATATATACAAAATAGTGTTTGATAACGAAGATAATTACGATCTAAAACTATATTTAAAATATCCGAGTGATCGGATTAACAGAAGTTTGTTTTTTGGAAGTTCAATTTCCGATACACTATTTCGATACGACAGGACTTAGGTGGATTTCGTCCAATCGAAAATAATTTTTTCTCTTTTTTTCAGGTTCTGCGCATCCGATCGCGACAAACGAGGTGTCAATCGACGGGGCTGATGGGGAGCTATGCACAGACACCGGTCTAGTCCAGGTGAGTCGGGGGGTTCGGGAGTTATCCTCGAAAAACCCCAAAAATGTCAAATCCAGTAACTCTTTCGAGTAAATTCGCGCTAAAATGGCGCGTAAAAAATCAGAAAAAATTATTTACATGCAGGATCAATCGACCCTACAAGATGACACTGAATTACGACAAATTAAATCAAAAAAATTTTTTAAGTTTTCATACAAAATTTTCAAAGTTAAAAATAATTAAAATTATAAAAAATTACAAATAATATATACAAAATAGTGTTTGATAACGAAGATAATTACGATCTAAAACTATATTTAAAATATCCGAGTGATCGGATTAACAGAAGTTTGTTTTTTGGAAGTTCAATTTCCGATAGGTTAGGTTAGGTTAGGTTAGGTTAGGTTAGGTTAGGTTAGGTTAGGTTAGGTTAGGTTAGGTTAGGTTAGGTTAGGTTAGGTTAGGTTAGGTTAGGTTAGGTTAGGTTAGGTTAGGTTAGGTTAGGTTAGGTTAGGTTAGGTTAGGTTAGGTTAGGTTAGGTTAGGTTAGGTTAGGTTAGGTTAGGTTAGGTTAGGTTAGGTTAGGTTAGGTTAGGTTAGGTTAGGTTAGGTTAGGTTAGGTTAGGTTAGGTTAGGTTAGGTTAGGTTAGGTTAGGTTAGGTTAGGTTAGGTTAGGTTAGGTTAGGTTAGGTTAGGTTAGGTTAGGTTAGGTTAGGTTAGGTTAGGTTAGGTTAGGTTAGGTTAGGTTAGGTTAGGTTAGGTTAGGTTAGGTTAGGTTAGGTTAGGTTAGGTTAGGTTAGGTTAGGTTAGGTTAGGTTAGGTTAGGTTAGGTTAGGTTAGGTTAGGTTAGGTTAGGTTAGGTTAGGTTAGGTTAGGTTAGGTTAGGTTAGGTTAGGTTAGGTTAGGTTAGGTTAGGTTAGGTTAGGTTAGGTTAGGTTAGGTTAGGTTAGGTTAGGTTAGGTTAGGTTAGGTTAGGTTAGGTTAGGTTAGGTTAGGTTAGGTTAGGTTAGGTTAGGTTAGGTTAGGTTAGGTTAGGTTAGGTTAGGTTAGGTTAGGTTAGGTTAGGTTAGGTTAGGTTAGGTTAGGTTAGGTTAGGTTAGGTTAGGTTAGGTTAGGTTAGGTTAGGTTAGGTTAGGTTAGGTTAGGTTAGGTTAGGTTAGGTTAGGTTAGGTTAGGTTAGGTTAGGTTAGGTTAGGTTAGGTTAGGTTAGGTTAGGTTAGGTTAGGTTAGGTTAGGTTAGGTTAGGTTAGGTTAGGTTAGGTTAGGTTAGGTTAGGTTAGGTTAGGTTAGGTTAGGTTAGGTTAGGTTAGGTTAGGTTAGGTTAGGTTAGGTTTTTTTTTTTTTTTTTTTTTTTTTTGATCCCCATGACTATATTTAAATAACTATTACCAGTCCACACTTCCGACCGCAGTCCTCGCTAATGTATACGGCGGCCGGGGTCGGTCATGCAGACATGTAGGACTTATTTATTTTAATAACATTATTTACATTTAAAAACTTTCCTTTAAAACAGATGCAGCTTATTTAACAATTATCTTAATTACTTAACAAAATCATACATTTAGACACAAATTAAAACAGACAATTTATATTACACCAGATCTTATAAGTAACAACAAAAAGATTTTTTTAATAGACAATAATTACTAAGACACATTGGTAGAACGACTTATTTTTATAACTTATATTTAACAACAATTTTTAATAACTTATCTATATTACAACTAACATTTTGCTTTAATAACTAGAGGTTTGATAACAATAACTATATATATACAGAATTATGTAAAAGACTAATTTTAAACAGAATTAAAGGGCAAACATATGAAATAAAATATTTACAACGTTACATTACAGCTGGGAAGACCGTAATCGATTTTAGATTTAACTTGATTTTGGAGATATTGAACAGTGGGGCAGCTAAGTGAGATGGCAGAGTGATTTACGTTGATGGTACTATTTGTCTTACTATTATATTTAGAACAGTTATAACAGGTGGGAGTGACGTCATTTTTGACGTGCGGGCAATTTGATAACTGGTGGTTAGTTTCTGCACAGTGTGAACAAGGCCTACAATCGGACTCACAGTTATTACTAGTGTGACCGAATTGCAGGCACTTGTAACACTGGATGAACGGCGAGAAGTCCCCCACAAATACCTGCTGATGGTCGACATTGAGACGCCCCAGCTGAGTTGCTGAGTGCCACACCGCTGGAGCGACTATGAAGACAGCATTGTACAGGTTTGGGTTTCTATTGTTATTACGTCGGAATCTAAGCTTGAAATCGTCGGGTTCTTTTATTATTTGATTGATGGTGGGGTTTTGTTGAATTATTATTGAAGTCAAATCCTCAAGGGGAATATCCTTGGACACTCCCTTGAGGATGAGCATGGGACGGAGCTTTTTGGCCGGCTCTACACTGACTACAGTCGAAGACTTTAACTGCTCCATTGTTTCGTTACACTGTGATTCGGTTTGGAATTCTACTCTTATTTTATTGTTCGTTACTGAGCGAACCCGCGTCGGTGCAAAATTTTTATTTCTAAAAGAAACACTTTTTTTAAATTTACTTAACGCTTCTTTTTTGTTTTCAGGTTCTTCGACCAATGAAACTACTAGAGCCGGCTTGTACTGTGATTTGTGGGTGGACTTCTCTGGGGGCGGGGAGGACTTAGATGCAGCCACCTGCGCGTATGAAATTGTGGAGGTAAGTTCCTCTTTTATTACCTCTTTAAATTTGGTGATCTCCTCTCTCACGGCGGAGACAATCTCCTCCCTGAGAGCGACGCTATCAACAGCTGGGGATGAAGGTACGGAAGCCGCCGGCACTGAAGATGACAACAAGATTGGAGGTTCTACCTGCGATTCGAGGTAAGTGTCTGCAGCTATTCCTATTTCTTCGGCGGCTTCGATAATAAAACGCTTGTTTATTGAGGTGACACTTTTATTTTCATGTATTGCCTGGATGATTTGTCTAGCAAGTCTGTTGATAACGTCGCTCATAGAGCGAACATCTTTAACTTCCGATGCCTGCGCCGGAAGGGGCCTACGCTCGGTTTTATCTGCCTTTTTGGCTTTAAGCTTAGATTTGGCCTGAGATGACTCAATGACGGTGCCATCTATTTCTACTTCCGTGGACATTGCCAACATGAGAGAGTCGATATCCGGGGAGCTACACCTACTGTCAGTCGCCTGAGCAGCACCAGCCCCCCGGGTTTGACGGCTGGGCCCAGCCTCTGAAGGAGACTGAGTCTTTTTATTACTAACGGTGGGTGAACTGAACATTTTTTTATAGTCCATTATGTGGAAAATAAAATATAATAAAAACTATTACTAAATCGGACAACTACAAATGCTGTAGTACAGGGCGCCACAACCTGTCCCTATACTATATTATTAAAAATAATAAATAAATAAATGATATTATACCTATTGTTATTTATTTAACCCTTATATATTATTTAAACTTAATAAACTTATTCTATACTTATATTATATTAAACCTATATACTAACTAAAAAATACATAAAACACTAATATATTGAATATAACAAAACAAAACAAAAATGAAAAATATTAAACTTATATAAAAAATACACTGTGGTACAGGATGCCGCCACCTGGCCCTAGACTATAATACACAGTAAGGGGCGTGGCCTACAGCATAGCGTGAGTGCCACAGTGTATAAACTATAAAATTAGATATTTATATTTAATTAAAGTTTAATAGACTAACACTATAAATTTAAATTATTAATATTGACTTATTATTTTAATGATAAGAGTACCTTTTTACAAAAGAAATATAGTAATAAAAGTTAAATTTACCCAAAATTATATATAAATTATGTTTACAAAATTCTTAATTATTATAAAATATTACAAAAATCATATAATACTGTACTCTGTAAAATGAACTTATATATTAATTACAATACTAATATAAAATAAAATAAAAATTATAAAAAACAAATTGTTTTGGCGCTCTGCAAACAGTCGTGATCACTGATACACTGTGGTCGGGGGCGGGGCCTAGCGAAGCGTCGGTGCCACAGCCTAACGACGTACGCTTCTTCAAAATACGCGTTACGTGTTCAGATTCTGGATTTGACTTTTTTATTTATGAATGGATTCTGATGGGACTTTCTTCAAAGGGAAGCCTGTGTCAAAAAAATGATCTTCACCAAGTTCCACCAGAATCGACCCTCAGGAAGGTACTTAAAATTGTGAAGTTAAAGTTTTTTAATTCTAACACTTGCCACAAAGTACAGCAACGCAAATAACACAAAAACTACACTATATATTGATATGAATTTTTGCACAGGTATTTGAAGACAACTAAGCTATTAAATTACACAAAAAAATGTTTATAAGTCCATACTGAAATTTTAAAATATTTACGTTTAAAGTTAATGATTACGTGTATTTTATAGTTTTCCCTTAATATTTTCCAAAATATACACTTTATTTCTAGTCTGTTTACAGATTCTGAACAAGGGGGATATTCCGCGTCTAATGGTATATGTGTCCATTCACTCCGACTCTCCGTTTGAAAACGAGCCGCACATCCGGTTTCTGCTTCTGCTCAGTCTTTCTTTAATAACTTTTTTATTTACGGGTGGATAATTATAAAATTTTGCACAAATGTTCTTAATTAAATAGTCTATAGGAAGAAATAATAAAAATATGTGGTTGTCGCTTTAAATTTTACGTAACTGACCTCTGAATTTTAATAATTGATGAATTTTGTCCATTTTCCGGGTTTTTCCTTTATAAGTCACTCACTTTTCACCGGATTTTCTTTTTTAAACCACATTATTAAATGTCTCATCAAGGCGCTTCTAACTATGTAAAACACTATTCTCTACGACTCTCCGTTTGTAAATGAGCGGCGAGGCCGATTTACAGAAAATCACTAATAACTAAAAAACGGAGAGTTGGAAAAAACTGAAACTTTACAGAAACGTGAAGAACAACTATATACATCAGTTGGTAAAATAAAAAAGTGGGGTAAAAGATCTTATTTACCCGCCGCACGCGAAAAACTGATTTTTTAGGCACACTTTTATACCGATTTGAAATTAAAACTCCGCTTATATAAAAAGTACTTGTCCGATTTTCAAAATTTTTACGAATTAATATAGAGGAACTTATAGACTAACACTATGTAATAAATCAGCACGATAGAATAAAATTAACTATTTTTAAAACACTTATTTAACTAATTTATGTTTATTTCACTATGGAAAACACGGTTTTTCATGGTTTTTTGGCACTTTCACTTTTCCGATTTTTATAATTTTTACACTATCGTGTAGCTGAATTTAGCGCGCAACTTTTGAGACCTTACACAACTTTCTACGATATATAGTTCTTAACTTTTGAATTTTTTGTTATAACTTAGACGTTTTTTTGGCCTGGGAGACCGCGGACGCGTGCGTTCTCGACGCGAGCTCGGCCCAGACTCGGTTAGGTTAGGTTAGGTTAGGTTAGGTTAGGTTAGGTTAGGTTAGGTTAGGTTAGGTTAGGTTAGGTTAGGTTAGGTTAGGTTAGGTTAGGTTAGGTTAGGTTAGGTTAGGTTAGGTTAGGTTAGGTTAGGTTTTTTTTTTTTTTTTTTTTTTTGATCTCCTTGACTATATTTAAATAACTATTACCAGTCAACACTTCCGACCGCAGTCCTCGCTTATGGATACGGGCGGCCGGGGTCGGTCATGCAGACATGTAGGACTTATTTATTTTCATAACATTATTTACATTTAAAACTTTCTTAAAAACAAATACAACTTGTATAACTATTATCTTAATTACATAACAAAACTTACATTTAGACACAATTTAAAAAGAGACAATTTATATAACAAAAGATCTTATACAAGTAACAACAAAAATATTTTTTAAAAGACTATAATTTTTAAGACACATTGGTAGAACGACTTATTTTATAACTTATATTTAACAATAATTAAAATAACTTAACTATATTACTAACTAAAATTTTGCTTTAATAACTAGGGGTTTGATAACATCTTACCTATATATATTTACAGAATTGTGTGAAAGGCTAATTTTAAACAAAATTAAGAGATAACAATATGAAATATTTTAAAATCAATTTAAATGAATTAAACATAAAAAATTTACAGTTGATTTGAGTCCGAGCCAAGATAATCTATTTTACACTTTATTTGTTTTACCATGAACTGAACTGTGGGACAATTTGCAGAAGTAGCTGAATGATCCGTATTTAAGTGACTATTTGTTTTACTGTTAAACTTTGAACAGTTATAACAGTTCGGAGTTTGATGACTTGCAACATTTGGACAATTGACTAACTGGTGAGTTGTTTCTGCGCAGTGGGAACAGGGTCTGCAGTCGGACACACAGTTTTTACTGATGTGCCCAAACTGCAGACATTTATAACATTGTATAAAAGGGGAGAAGTCCCCCACGAAAACTTTTTGGTGATCTATATTTAGTCTACCCAACTGAGTAGCTTCACGCCAAACTGCTGGGCTGACTATGAAAACTGCATTATATAGGTTAGGATTCTTATTATTATTACGTCTGAATCTTAATTTTAAGTCGTCGGATTCTTTAATTATTGCATTTACAGTGGGATTTTGTTGCGTGATGATGGTGGGCAAGTCTTCAAGGGCAATGTCTGAAGACACACCCTTTACGATAAGCATCGGACGAAGTTTCTTCGCCGGCTCTGCACTGACTAATGTGGACGATTTTAAGATATCAAGGGTTTCGTTCCGCTGCGTTTCGTTTTGGAACTCAACCCTAACTTTATTTTTAGAGATTGCCTGAACCCGAGTAGGCGCATAGCTTTTGTTCCTGAAGGAAATACTTTTTTTAAATTTATTTAATGTGATTTGTTTATTTTCAGACTCATCGATGGAGGACACAACGATGGCCGGCTTATACTGCGACGTGGGGGACTTATCTGGAGATGGCGGGGGTTTGCTGGCAGCTATCTGCGCATATGAGGCGCCGATACTAGAGGTAAGTTCTTCCTTTATATCAGATTTCAATTTAGTTATTTCCTCTCTCATAGCAGCCACAATCTCCTCTTTCAGAGCACTGCTATCGCTAAACGAGGTCAGGGCTGGTGCTGATGCTGGTTCTGGTACTGGCACTGGTGTTGATGCAAGTGGATACACAGGTGGAGGCACCCCAGAATCTGATTCCACTATCGACGCATAGTACACATCGGCAGCCAGACCGATTTCTTCAGCAGCCTCTACAATAAATTTCTTATTGATAGAGGTGACGCTTTTGCCCTCGCGTGTCGCGTGTATGATGTGTCTGGCCAGAGTGGTGATAACTGCGTTAAGAGAGTGGAAGTCCTTGACTTCGTTTGCTGTAGCTGGAAGGGATTTATTTTGGGCCTTAGGGCCTTTAACTTTCTTTTTGGCCTTGGCTCTGGCCAGTTCTAAGGCTTCCTCTTCCTCAATTTCTTTATCTATTTTTGCCAACACACTAGCATAAAGTTCATCCTGCGAAATATTTTCACTAGCTTCTTCAACAGACTGAGACGAAGCCATTTTCAAATATTTGGGTGGTTTAAGAGACTATTTATGAGAGCAAGCAAGGTGATCTATATGTTATGTGGAAATAAAATATACCAAAACTATTGCTAAGATGGACAACTACAAATGCTGTACTACAGGGCGCCACAACCTGTCCCTACACTATATTA